>JAMQGT020003322.1:0-18258 GCA_024447675.2 Pterophyllum scalare
GTTGTGTCCTGTTACTGGTTCAGTTTATACCTATGCTCATATAAAAATGGGGTTTTTTTGTATTTTCTGTCATTTATACAGTACCAGTCAAACTCAGTGTCCAAACCTTTGACTGGTACTGTATGTGTGTGTGTATATATATATATATTTATGAAAACATTGGCAAAGTTTCAAAGAATGAGGTCAGCATATGTACGAGTAACCCCTGTGAGCCAAAAGCTTTGACTTCATGCTGCTCTGAACACCGTTTCAGATTTTTCTTCTCTGTATCTGTATCCTGTAGGATACAGAAATCCTTATTATGGTCAAATAAACGGTGTAGCATGTAAGGTTACTTTAGAGTCAAAAAAAAAAAAAAAGGGGGCCATGATAAGCCACTTTAATTCTTTAACTATGTGAACACAGATTCAAATCTTGTTATTTTTTGATGGCAAGAAAACAGACCTTAGCTGGGGCATGAGCTTTAGTTTCTTGTCCTTTCTTTCACACTGCTGAAGGAAGGATAACTGCAGAAAACAGGCTGTTAATGATGAAGGTAGTGAGTGAACCCTCACCTTTTCTGTCACAAACTTGTTGACATCTATGTCCTCAGGGAGAAAGTCTTTCCACCGCAGGCCTGCCTCCCTCCACATTGTACCTGCCTTTTTATGGCTCTGATGGGAGGAGAGAGATATTTGTAGACTGATGGGAAAACGCATCTATGGATCATATTTATAACTGCCACATGAACAGGTGTTTTTTTCTATCTAGGGCAAACGTTTCTTTATAAATGTTAGCTTTCAAAAACACAACATGGCATAACACTGATCAACTCTTACCATTCCTTTACAGAGCAAAGTCAGGATGTGGACCAGCAGAACTCCAGCTTTGCCCAGAGGGATCAAAGGCTTTGAGATCTCCCTGGAGACACATCAGGTCAGCAATGAATTAAACATCAACAAGGCCAACTCCAAAATTCCCCACCTAAACTGCTGAGGGAATAAGCGAGTCCTGCAACAAACCTGAATAGTTCTCCCATGGGGAGGCCTCCCTCGTGCAGCATGGGAGTGATCAGCTCTGCCAGGTAAAGCCAGATGTGAGGGATGTCTATCGCCATGTCTTCCGCCACCTCCAAGATTTCCTGAAGCCTGGAAAAATATAAGCATGGTACACGAACATCAAAGCTCATTCAAGGGTTAAGAAATGAAGAACAAGCTGAACTTCACTTAACAGATGGAATTATTAAGAAACACTGCACCATGCTGATAACACATGGAAAGAGACTGATTTTTGGCCAAACGGGGGAGGGGGTTTAAGGATTTCACCAACTGCTAAAAAAATATTTGACTAATTCACAAGCTAAAGCCAGACTTCTCTCTGTGAGCTGCTGGTAATGTGAAGTCTCGCTGTTCCAAACTTTATTGGTTAACTCAGCATCTCTCCAGGGTTCTGTACTGACCCTTTGTAGTATTGCTCCTTTGGGAGGATACCGGTCTTAATGAGCTGGTGCAGCAGCAGGCCCATGTGCTCCCTAGCGATCGTGCTGCGCTCCAGTGTTGACTCCAGCCCATTTCGTACAAACACAAACAGCAGCTGAGTGCTATTCATCTCCTGCACACACTGCAGAGCCTCCTGTGGGGACAGACGAGGGCAGAAAGACAGCAGTAAATCATAAGGTCCACTTTTTTCCTCTCATGTTTGTCACTACGTGCTCGCACACATCTGTAAGTGTAATAATAGATGTTCAGGTGTCATGTAATTTCAAACACTGTGGACTTTAGACAATTATTTACATGCTTTTATTGGTCTACAAGAGCATGGGATTACATTACATTTACATAACCAAAGGTAAAAGGTGGTTTTGGCTATTTGCATTTATTTTTAAGTGTCTTTATTGTGTGTTTTTTTTAAGCAGTGAAATGTCAGTGTGTACCTTCATGTCGTTGATATGGAGGTATTCCTCGAATGATGGCTGTGGACTTCTTTTCCAACTCCTCCTCGGTCAAAGCAGGCGTGGTGGGGGTCTGTGGAGGTGGAGGGGTGGCAGCTGTCTCCCTTTTCACTGTTCACAAAAACACACAAACAACAAAAAATAAATACATACATAGAATACCAAAGCAACAAAGCAGATTTTAAGCTACATGAGGGAAAAAATGGTAGCACAAATAGGAACTCTGTTCCCACAGTTTGTCCTGTTGGAAATCCTCAAATTGATGCCAGTAATTTACTGTTCAATAATTTGGGAAAGTTTCTTGGCTGTGGCTAAGCGGCATTCCTGTGCCAATTTTTTTTGTGTGTGAAGCCCCCCCCCAAAAAAAACACAAAAACAAAAAACCTACAGTCTATCTGAGGATAATTTGTAGGTTTATCAGAGTCATGCTCTTGCTAATTTGTGGAAAATTGCACTGATGACTAAACATCTGTAGAAACCATTAAAGTCATTATGCTCCATTTAAAATCTAGATTTTTATCCTTAAACTGTACTTGGCTGGCTGTTTGATTTCCAGTTGAAAATCATCCTCATTTATCTTATCCTCTGTATGAAACAGGCTGTTTTAGCTCCCTGTACGCCTCCTTTAAGCTACTGTCCCCCGATCAGCTGTCCTTTATAAACAGAAAGTTTGAATAGCAGGCAGGTGGGATCATTGTGCTCACAGCCAGTGCTGTGCATCCAAGATGACCTTATTAGGGATGTATGTGCTCTGTACATTTCCTATAACCGCCATCTCTGCAAACAAACTACATCATCGATGTCACATTTTTCCTACTTTAAAAAAAAAAAAAAAATCAGTCCAGGAGCTTGGATCCTCCAACCTTTGCATACTATATAAAAGCAGGAAGTTTCTAAGTTATACTGATGTGAAGATGACCCAAGGCCTCTGAAAAGAATTACTGTTCAAGTCTGGTCTCCTGCTTCTGATTCCTTTAATTGTAGAAAGTATTTCCATTAAAGTTTTAATTATTTAATATTCATGCTAGAGCTATGTCCACTGACCATTCTCTCCGCTCCTGGCCCGCTCTTTGCTGCCTCGGTCTCGCTCGTCTGTCATGCTCGCCACACGGCGCACAGGATCAGCTGAGCTGCGCTGCTCTCTCTCCCGGCTCCGCTCCTCCTTCTCCCGACTGAAGCTGCGTTTGGTGACCTGCAGCTGGTTTCGATCACGGTCGTCCCGTCGCTCAAAGCGGTCGCTGCCACGATCTGAGCGGTCAAAACGGTCACTTCGTTCTCGACTCAAGCTGTTTCTGTAGAGTCCAGACAAGGAGTTTCAGGGGTACAATAGCAAAATACATCTATCCACACTCTCAGTATGAATACTGGTAAAACCTGAGAAGTTTGAGCTGGTAATGAGAATTATGTTATGTTGCTCACCTCTGAGGAACTCTTTTATCTGTGTCTAGTGAAGAGCCTGAGGAGGATGAAGGTTGCTGCAAGGCTGAGAACCTGTTCAGCGTGCTGGTGGCTGGTCGGCTACCCGACTCTGTGCCTTTAAAACAGGCACATGACCCAAATTAATCTTCAGTTTTGATTTACACAAATAGATAGTTCTTTGACACATAAACAAATTAGAGGGGGGGGGGACCTACCAGAGTCTGCAGGCTTGGCACTGGTGCCACCACTGCTGCCCTTACCCCAGCTGCCCCACATTGCCTTTACCTCCTGGGGCAAGCAGCTGATTGTTGAAGTCAAGAACAGGAGTCTGAAAAGAAAAACCAGTTTATTAACAAAAAGTGAGAGTCACATTTCTGGAATTTATAACTTCTGTTTCGATCAGCAATGGTAAACTTGGGTGAGAAGAAACACCCTCCCTCTCTCACCTTAGTGATTTTACTAAGGCGAGAGGTGTCAATAGGTCGGTTCTTAGAGATGGGCACTGTGTTCCAGCCTTCATCCTGGGGAGAAACACCACGGCCTGGGGAGTGAGGGCCCCGACGACCTGGGGAGTGAGGGCCCCGACGGCTTGGGGAGTGAGGGCCCCGACGGCCTCCACCCATCCTGCCTCCTGAGCCTCCACTTGATTCCTTCTTAGAGATAAGGGCTTGCTGCACCTTCATCTGTTCCCTGTGCTCCTCCAGTTCAGCATCTTTGTGGATCTGGTCAATGGTTTTGGGACCCTGGTCGCCTCGCCGGGGCACCCAATTATTCTGGATTAATACAAGAAAGCAGTGAGTGATGGAGGGGAAAAAAAAAGACATTATGATGATGAAATTGAAATTGTTATTTTCCTGTCCATATCATCAATTCCTCCTTGTGGGACATAACAGTTTCACACTGACCTCATGTACTGATCAGCTGTCATTCTGATGTCTCTAAATCAGTGACATTTATAACTACAGTGCTGATGATAAAGACTAAAACTGAAAGACACAATCATCCTATTTACTCTTCTGTTTTAGTCTAGAAAGAAAATAAATCATGTATGTGCTCCACAGTTAAACTGGGCCACTATATGCTGACACAGAGCAGCAGATTGTGGCTTGGAAAGACACAGAAGACAGCAGGTTTTGAATGATTGTGTGGGAGGGACTGAAAGCCTAACTAAAGGATTGCAGCATTCCTTCAGAAGCAAGCAGCGTCAATGCCACAACACTGAACTGGCTTCACAAAGTTGCACAGAAATAAGTTTTGCGTGAGGGCTACATAAGGTACCACATGATGCTACAGCATAGGATTACTCAAATATCTGTTATTTCAGTTAAGTGTGAATGACTGGATAATACTAGAAGAGCTACTGTTTGTTGTCTCTTCCTATGTAACAGGGTAGCTCTGTGTATAGGAGATGCCCTGCATTATAGAGCTGAGGAAGACTCGTCTTTCCTCGCCTGTATTTGAGCCTCACACTGGCCAGAGTTGAAGGACCAGTGTGCACATCTCTGACCTGTGGACAACACCATGCATTGTTACAGACCATATCCAACAATAAGGCATGATGTATGTGAAAAGCTCTTGTCTTTGAGGAGATGAAAACCTGTGTTGTGGAAATACATGGCTTTAGTTTCCTTTCTGATCAGAACCTCATACATCTTCACTTCAATAAAACTGAACTATCCCAAACTGAGTGCACACAGTGTACGCAGTGAAACAATTATTTTAAACAAATGAACTGTTACTTAATTTCCTGAAACATGCAGCAGCTCCTGATTGAGAACCCAACAGCTTTTAAATATGATCTATGAAATCCCATTTTCCATTAATTAGCCTGATTTCATAAAAGTGCCTGTTAAACATCATGTGCTGCTTTCACAAAAAAATACAGAAATAAGCATAACGATTCAGGCTTTGAAAAACAGCTAGATATCATTTTTGGTCTACTCAATCACAAAACAAATAAATAAATGAGCACAATAAGAGAAAACAAATAAAATGGAAACATTCACATGCAAGAAAAAACAAGTGACTGTACACAAGGGCAGAACTGAGCCTTCAGTCAACAGGACAGGGTGATGCAATGCGCTGTTAAATTCTAATGATTTTTTTTTCTTCTTTTTTGGAGTTCATGGGAGAAAAAAGTTTGAACAGCAAAAGGAAAGGGGTTATGCTCCAACTTGTTTATGCAAAGCAGCTCACTGTGTACATGTGTGGCTGTTATTTACCCGTCGAAGGTCGAGCACGTCCTGCAACATAAACCGGATCCTGGAGGTGGTCTTCCTCTCCTTTATTATTTTCTCCATCTGATTGAAATACTGGTCCATACGAGGCTGAAAAGGGACACAATCGTTAGACTCACAGTGCAGTTGGCTATCAGAGCCAAAATTGTTACATTTTCAAAACTAATCTCAAACTTGCATGCATGAATAAAGAATCTATGGTCATGTGAATGCTATTTTTCATTGTGCTCCCTAATAGCAAGTATGTGTGTGTTTTGTACCTTGGCCTTCTCAAAGTCGAGGTCCTTGCCAATGGTGGACAACAGTCTGCACAGGCACTCCAGAGACTCCTCGTCATGGTTTTTGAGCAGCTTAACAATGCAGTCGTGCATGATGACCTCTGTGAGCATTTTAAGCTTAAACAGCTCACCAATGAACTTGATATTGCCTAGAGACCGCCTCCTAGCCTTGTCCTTAGCCTCTTCTAACTCCTCAATGAGCCGCTGCTTCTCCTCCTCCTGCCCAAGAAACATCAAGCACACAGAAAAAAGGATTAAAAAAATAAAAAGGAAACTGCAGAGGAAGTACCATTAGCTGGATCTCTAACACATTTCAGATGTTTAAACATAAATTTGATGCTGTGGAAACTTTGAACCCCCACTATAGCTCTTCACGTGACTTCCCATGTGTAACTCATAATGCAGCACCATACCCCTGACGCAGCTTCCAGCTCTTTCTGCTTCTTCTCAAAAATCTCATCATCGTCCTTATCCTTCTCAAACTCCTTCTGGCATCGATTTAGTAGCAGCTTGCGAAAATTCACAGTGGCTCCCGGTTTATCTGGAATTTCAACTCTTAGCTGTAAAAAAGCAGGGAAAGAGAGAACGTGTTAAGTAAAGGGCAGAAGAAGACAGTTACAGTGGCTCCTCAGTCCCTCAATCCCATCACCTGGATCAGTGGCCCAGACACGTGGCACTAATATGAGGTCGTCACTGGAGCCTCAGAGACATTTGTGAAACTGTGCTACTGTGCAGGGTTGTGTTTGCCAACTACAGCGTCCACCTATGATGAACCATGACCTCACAATTCCTGCTTCTTGTGTGCTGACTTCAGGCTTCCTGCATTATTTAAAAATACCAGAACCAATCTGGGCGTAAAACGACTCCACATTAGAGAATTTTTCAGTTTTCACATAGTGTACATTTTTCAGACAAAACCTGCAACATTAACTGATATTTGGCTCTTAAAGTAGGTTAATAAGATGCATTATTTCATTAACCTACTTTAGGAGCTGAATATTGTTCATGTCATTTTATATTTAGTCATAGTCATAGTACATGCCACAGTTTTTGTTATTTTTATTATTAATAATAAACAAAATAGTGACCAATTTGAATTTCATGATTAAATTAGAACACTTTGAGAGCTTGAGTAGAAAAGTGCTATATAAGCACGTTTACTATATCAGTGCCACGGCATCACGAAAATATTTTTCTGAAAAAACAAAACAAAAAAAAACAAAAAAACACACACACACCCGCCCATATTCTTCTCCAGGTTATCCACTCCACATAAGCGTAGCGTTACAGTAGAATAACAGTTCCAGAGTTTGAGAGCCACTGCTGATTCACAACAGCACTTAAGGACACTCAAGTGAATGAGCAGTAGCCCTGCTCCATGCTCCTGCTCCCAACCATGCTGTTGATAAATTAACACTTCAAAGTGGAGCTGTGGATATTTTTGAGCAGAAGGAAGTGTGTACAAAAAAATAATAAAAATGGTGGATTGGTGTGGATTAAAGACCATAAAAAAGAAAAAAGAGTTAGACAAATGTCATGACTTCTGCTGTTTTAAATGTTTAGCTAATATCAACAAACTTATTTTTCCACTATTTCGTGTTAATTTTTCATTGTTGTATGTGAACAAGCTTAAAAGTGACTAAGCGCTCTCTCGCTGGTAAAGCATACATTACTTTCTCTGCTGAAGTGAGAAAAACATTTCTGGTTTCAGTGAAACGGTATCCTAGAAGACATTTGACTGTGCTGTTAGGTTAGTGCCCCAATGCTTTGTACCAGTCTTAAACACACCATGCACAAATTTAATACCTACAGCAAAATTTCTAGAAGCAAAACACAATTTATGATTTTATTCTCCTTACCAGTGTTCCTAAGTATTTGTGAGGAACAAACGAGGAAATTAATAAAGGAAATATTTAGGACATTGTGCTCTTAAAAAATTCAATGACCCAAGGCTGTTTATCAGTCAACTTCATAACAATATGATGCAGAGCTGACTGATCTCTGGTAATGCGAAGAAGAAATGCTCAGAGGAAAATAGCACTGAATTCTTTGCACAGCTGCATAAGTTAAACACAGGAATGTGTGCGACTAGTCGACTAGACAACTAATTGTTGTTATTGTCACAAGCCTGTACCAGTCATACTAGTCGGTTAGGCTAATTTTTATGATTTTAATTGATGCCCGTAACTGGGTGTCCTAAATGTTAAGCAGCCATCTGTCACCAGACAGAGCTGTAGCCCTGGCATCGTTATAGAAAAATGTCATAACTCTGTTAATCTTGCTAAGTGTAATATTGTTAGTCATTTTTGAAATTTTACAACATAACCTGATGACTGCCTGGGAAAACCTTCATAAACTGTAGAACAACGAGCATCATTCATAATGCGCGGCACAATGCGCCACACTTTTAAGTGGCAATTTATTCATTTTTCAGATGTTCTTTTCTCCTATTTTAATGATGTGTAAACATCGTTTGCAGATATTTATCAATTTATTTTAAGTTTTTTCTTCTTTGTCTTCTTTGTTTCCACCTCCATTTTACCCCAGTGTACTTTTTGATTTTCATTATATTCTTGATTGTATTCCTCAAAATCATTCTATTTATATCGCCATCATGTACTATAGTGTAAGAGTAGTCGTCAAAGCATTTCACTGCTAGTTGTACCCTGTCTGACCATGCATGTGACAAATAAACTTTGATTGGATTTGGAGTATAACTGCAGTACTCATAATGCACGTTGTGTGGTGCCGCACAGTTAAGCAGCATTTAAAGTGCAATTCATTATAGAAGAACGCGATTAATGGTTTCAAATGTCTTGGTTTAGACAGTTTTTGACATGGTCCATTAAATAGGCCTAAAATTGAACTTGATATCCGAGAGTTTCTTTTAGACTAGTCGATTAGTCTAATTTTTTTCCCCCTTGTTTAGTCGACTAAGAAACTCCAGGAACATCCCCAGTTAAACATTTAAACCACAACATTTCCAGTGTAAATATTCAAGCTTATTACTTTTCATATTGGGTGAGACATCACTTACCCCCATAAGGCAGCGACACATGTTGGCATAGGCCACTGAGAAGTCTGGCTCGGAGATGGCCTTTTCAAAGGTGAGGTCTATGACCCCTTTCAACCTCTCTTCCGTGTCAATAGTCAGTTCTGTTACTTGTTTCATTAGCTGTTGAAACTTTTGGGGGGTCAACTTGTTGAGGATGCTGCGAACTCGTTTAAACAGCTCCCGGGTCTTGATGTGCTCCGGATCGCTCTCATCTATCTCCTCTGCCCCGCGGCTGCGAGTAACTTTCTTCACTGAAGGCTTCCAAGCCTTCTCTGCTTTGTTCAGCTGCACGTCGTCATTAAGTGACATGCTGGTTATGATCTTCCTCGGTTCTTTCCTCTGGACTTGCTGAGAGCGGCGCGGTCCGCCAATCCCCATCCCCATACCTGGAGGCTATAAGTAAACACAGAAACATCCATTAATAAACAGTTCATTTGCAGAGTGCTGGATTACACTAAGAAAAAAATTTGAACTCACTGGTCCTCTGCCTCCTCCTCCCATGCTGGGCCTACCAAGGTTGGCAAAGGAGGGTGTGAAGTCAGGTCCGCAGTTTATCCCTGGTAGGCGACTGGGGTCAAGTTGTCGCAGAGGAGTCTTATTGGCCTGAAAGGACAGAAAGCAGGATGAGAACTTAATTACAATATCCACTACAATGGCACATATAGACATCTTTTTTGTCTTGTTACTCTTAGCTGTGTTTTTAAAGTAAATGTTTGCACCTTGTCCAGGACAACATCACTGATAGCTGGCAGACCCTCAGGCTTGTTCATACTCGCTGAGATGAACTGGAAGCCCAGAAGAAACTCTCTGTCATATTTCTTCTTCTCTTCTGTGTTGATTGGCTTCCATTGTTCTGAAACAAAACAAAACACAGAGAATGTGCTTTTGTTAAAAGTCATTTCACAACATGTCAAAAGACGAAGACAGCCCAACTGATGAATAAATTCTTAAATTCTGTTAATCTATCAAAGAAAGCTGGTGACATTCATCATCCCCCTTTCTTCTGAGTTCTTAGGCAGCATCCCTGATTGCTTTTTGTTAGGAGTTATTCTGAAGAAAAAGACAGTGTCATCACTGCTTGAATTGCTTTCAAAGTCACAGCTGCTTCTACTCATTTTTAAAATATAGCATGCTACCATCATTAGTATTTGTTTCCACAGGACACTCCGATACAGATAAAATGACACTCAGTTCTGAAGAAGCAAAACAGTCAACTTGATACACTTAACTTTGGCATACAAGTGAGAGAATATTACTCAAAGGTATCAAGGTTCAGACACCCACCCTCTTTGTACTGGTACTTCTTGTCGGTGGCAGTCGGGTTGGGGGGATCTGGCTGAATGTTCTCAGCATCCAGCTTGTCCTCCTTATCCTCCCAGGTCAAATCTGCCTCCTCTTGAGCAGGAGGAGCAGCAGTAGTAGGGGGCTGAGGCTCTGGTGCAGGCTCAGGCTCTGGTGGAACCACTTTCTGCGCCTTGGTAAGGAAAGTCAGTTTGGAATTTAGGAATGGGCAAAGTTAATATGTATGGGGAATAATTAAGAGGCTACAGTAAAAATCAGCAACTATTGTTTTCTTTTTCAGCTTCAGAGCATTTGGAGTAATGCAGATTAGTTACAACAGATAAGAAAAAGTATGAGAATGAATGAACAAATTCATTATTGATCACGCACTTCCTTAAAGGCATCCAAGAGGTCTCCCACTGCCTCCTTCTTGTTCAGATCCTTCATCTTCCTTTTTTTCTTTGGCACAGACACAGCAGCTAGAGAGGAAAGACAGACAGGGAGCCTCAGATCAGCGCAAACATACAGTATCTGACAGAAAACGACGCAGTGGAAGAAAATCTGAGGATGACAGAAACTGTCATTCTTGATTATTAATTTGTAGAAAGCACAAAAACAGACAAACATGAGTAAGTGACTCACCTTGCATAGTAGGTTCTACGGGAGCTGGGGTGACTGTTTGTGGAGGAGGAGGAGGAGTGTCCTCCCTCTCCTCTGCTGTAGGAGGAGGAGTGGGCACTGCTTCTGGGGTGCTGTCAGCTATCGAATCCATCTCTGTAGGAGATGGAGTCTCTTCCTTGGTGTTAGACTGGGGCACTGGAGTGTCTTCCTTAACATCCAGGATGACTGCAGGAACTGGATCGTGAGCCTCTGGCTGGATAAATGCCACCTGAGGTGGTTCAGCTTCCTGAACAGCGGGTGCAGGGGTTGACTGTTCAACAGGTGGAGGTATGGCTTCTACATGTGGTGCTGACTGAGTGATGGCTGCAGATGTGTGTGAGATTGGCTGCTGGCTGACGTCAGGCTCAGCTATGGGACTGTCAGGCTCAGCTATGGGGCTGTCAGGCTCAGCTATGGGGCTGTCGTGCTCAGCTGTGCTGCAGACAGGCACCTCGGGGTCTTGAGGAGCTGGGAGCGGCAGACCGTTGGGTAGGCAGAGCTCCTCAGGCTGTGCAATTGGGGATTCCAGAGGGTCCTCCAGGTGACTTGGTGGTAATGTCACTGATGGCCTTTCTGGTTCCAACTTTGTCACGCCATTAGTGGAGGAAGAAGGAGCTTGGGGTGTGTCCAGAAACATCACATCCTCTTCTGCTTTAGTCTCCTCCTCCTCGGCCACCTCCTCTTTTGTCACCTCCTCCTTTGCCTCTGTGGCTTTCTTGTCTATTTTGTTCTGTGCAGCAGAGGTGAGGACAAGATCAGAAAGAGGTGCAGGATAGGCAGGTACCTCAGGTGCGGACTGGGGAGGGGGTGTAGGGTCCCTGCTCGGTGCAGGAGCATCCATCACATCGGGAACGGGAGCGCTCGGTGCAAGTGTAGAAATAGTGTTGTCAGGGGTGTTCTCAGCTTCTGATAGAGGCAGTAAAGTGGTCTTAGTGTTCGTATCAGAGGTGTTAGCCTCTGTGGGGATGGAGTCACCTTTGGGAAGTTCAGGGGTATTTGCCAGAGGTGGAGGTGTAGGTTTCCTTCTGTCATCTGGAGGGTCAAAAGTCAGAAAAAAAAATATGACAGTTACACAGTCCACTTCATGAGCTCATTCGTGTTTTTAAAAATCAACACCGCATCTGCTGTTTCTGAAAAACTATTAACAGATATTCACCCACAGTTTTTCAAAGCTTAATCGCATATCCTATTGACAGCTGACCTCCACCCTTCAAGTGTGTCAGTGCAGAACACTTTTGCCTTATAACATGGCTGAATACCATTCACACGAGATATTTCCTAGTTGGGCCTCCTATATACAGATGTGGACAAAATTGTTGGTACCCTTCTGTTAAAGAAAGGTTTGAAGGCAGCTTCTCCAGACTGTATGTTTCAGCTTCTTCCACAGATGTTTAATAAGATTTAGATCAGGTCTCACTTCAGAATAGTCCAGTGTTTTTTTCTTAGCCATTACTGGGTGTTTTTGGCCCCGTGCTTTGGACATTATCATGTTGTATAAGCGCTTCGAGTGCTCAGACAAAGTAGAAAAGCACCATTTAAGAACTAGTCCATTTACCATTGTACCCTGCACAGATTCAACACACCCTGTGCCAGATGCAGTAAGACAGCCCCAGAATATAACTCCTCCATGTTTCACAGTAGGTACAGTGTTCAGCTCTATGTCTGTGAACACAGAGTTGATGTGACTTGCCAAAATCTCCAGTTTTGTTTTGTCTCTCCAAAGTCAATATGCACTTTGACAAATTCCAATCTCGTATTTTTATGATTTACTTTCAGCAGTGATGTCCTCCTCGATCGTCTTCTATTTAGTCCAGTTTGGCTCAAACAATGACAGATGGTGTGAGCCAACACTGATGTACCTTGACCTTAGAGTTCACCTCTGATCTCTTTGGTTATCATTCTAATTAGAAGTCTCTTCAATTTGTCATCAATGTTCCTCTTGCGGCCAAATCCAGGGAGGTTGGCTACAGTCCCGTGGACCTTAAACTTCTGAATAATATGTGCAACTGTAATCACAGAAACATCAAACTGCTTGGAGATGGTCTTACAGGTTTTACCTTTAACATGCTTGTCAATAATTCTCTCTCTCACTCTCATCTCCTGAGACAGCTGTCTCCTTAGCATTCTGTGGTCCATGCTCAGTGTGGTACACACCATGATACCAAACAGCACAGTGACTACTTTTTACTCTTTAAATAGGCAGACTGACTGATTATAAGCTAGAACACACCTGAATGCTAATTACAAGACACACCTTAGTTTACTGTGTCTCTGTGGTCAACTTATTGTCAATCTTTTCTATTAGTACCATCATTTTTGTCCAGGCCAGTCAGTGTTTTTAAAATAATTCTGTTGAACCACAATTCAAAAGCAATGTCTGATTATCATTAGTTCATTTTCAGTACATTTTTATTTATTACTTCTTTCACCAGTTTCAAGTTATTTCAGTGACCACTGTGGGCTTTTCTTTCTTTAAGGGCATGGTACCCACGATTTTGTCCACATCTGTATCTACACCTTGTTCAATCACCATCCCTAAATCAGCTTCACCATTTCCCTACACTTGGGTGACCTATTCAGGTATGTAACGGCTCACTTTAGAATTTTTTCACTTGTTTTAATCCAACTGAGAGAATCATGACAACCAACATGGATCATTCAAGCTTATTTTGAAAGCTTAGTCACTGGCTGAAGTAGCTGGTTAGCTGGCCCCATCACATCCCATCTTGTGTTTTGATGGATGAGTCACCAGCCAAATTGCTTTTGTGATGGTTCTTGATCCCAGTTGCTTGCACTTCTATTCTGATAACCCTACTTAACACTGAACAACAAAACAAACAAAGGAAAAAAATGCTGTTTTAAAGGAAAAACAACAGCCCATGCCATGTTGCCAGCTCCAGATTTGGTCACCATGGGTCTACCTGGAGCTGCTCATACAGACTACATACATAACTGCACAATATAAAGCAGAATATGTTTCAACTAGGAACTGCTTTTTCCTGCAGGCTGTGATTTATCATGCCCTTATATCCACACAGATGGCTTGTTTTATTAATTAGGTTTGGTCCCCAGTAGCTGTATTAAGTGATCCAGTTCATGAAACATTAAGTCACACATACCACAGGCTTAACCCTCCCTTTCTCTTAGCTTCTTTAAACGCTCTCTCCATTTACTGGCAGAAGTCAGTTTTAATATTGAAATAATCACAAGAGGAAAACATTAACTGGAATCAGCTTATCTTGCAGTTGAATTTAAAACCTATTAAAAGGAAACTAACAATGGTTATGATGCAAATGGCTAAATAAGATGCATGTAAAAACTGTTAGTTGATTTTAAAAAAAGTGTTAGTACCTCAAGTAAAATTTGTATTAACGCGCAACTGTGTTCACGACTTTGTATGTGTCACCCACCTGGTCTAACCAGTGCTGGTGCAGCAGCAGCTGGGACACTCTCACCGTTTGCCTGGGTCACCAGCGTACTTTCTGATCCTGATATGGCTGTCTGTTGGGAGACATACACAACAATCATGAAGTATGACCTTAGAACTGAGGACAACAATGTTTTCCATTTGACAATGGGAAAAAAGGAAGGAAAAAACAGGCTGAAATCCCAGTTGGTTTTAAAAGCCACACATCTGAGTTTCAATTAGTTTTGATTTTTGTCAAAAATCAAAACTAACTAGTGTGTGTGGTGTGTTGTATGGGGACTGGCAATCTGCAGCATTCTTTCTAAGTAGTAACGTGGACAGACCAAGTGAAGGAATCCTAAGTTGTAAATTTAAGACCAACATGAAATAAAGTAGAAAGCAGAAGAAAAATGAAGACTTTGTATTATGTATATTTTAATATGGACCCCAGAAAACTCTAGTTGTTGCCAGACAATGTCATTTTCAAGTGTAAGTTAAATTTGTAAAATTATAAAATGTAAACGCTAGCAGCATGCTTGTATGGCTGCTGTCCTGCGTAGTTTCAGTTAAGAACGTGGCTCACCTGTGGTGGGGTTGGAGTGGAGCCACTACGGCCCCGACATAATCTCTTCTGCTAATGTTTCGACCTCCTTGGTTTGGGTCTCTTATTCTGATCTGTGAAGGAAAGCAAGAGATGAGCTGTGGCTTTAAGTAAACTGAACAAGAGATGAGGAAAAGGAAAAGCAGGTAAACGACAGAGGCGGCACTTGAGATTAAGCCTACTTCAAATGAAGAGTAAAGGCAGGGAAAAAAAAGGAAAAAGAAAACTAGCTTCCTATGGTGCAGCATCTACACTTGTCCGCCTTCTCCCTCCTCCCTCTTGCTCTTACTCACTAGTTTGCCTCATTCAATGAAAGCTACATTTCTTCACAGCCTGAACACTGAGGCACACAAAATCCAAACACTAACCACCATGCAAATTCCTCTGCTGCCCAACTGAATGTGCTTCAGCCTCTGAGTCACCCGAAAAGCTGTCTGAGCGTGAATCAAATTAAGCCAACTTGAAACCAAACAGTGAAACAAAATTCCACTGCTGCTTTAAGCAGTTCTTGTTAAAAATGCCTGCTCTCATGAAGGCAAAGCACAATCGGGTCTGACAGCAGAATGCATTCCTGTATACACACAATGGCACAGGAGTGAGTTAAAAAGCTGATCCTTAACACAAGGTGTGCCTATGCATTACAAACACGTGTTTTCTCTCAATCACACAAAGAAACAATGAATTCAAAACTGTCAGCAAATTGGTTTGAGTCCAAATGCTGCAAACTTAAGTGATGCAGGCAATCACTGAAAAAGGATTAAACCATTTGAAACACTTTTGCTCGCTGACCTACTTTTGACCATATTTGCTCAACCATTGCGACCTTTACCTGATTCAGCGTGCTTGCAATTCCTCTCCCAGAGCACTACAAACCCCGGTGGGCCTCTATCATCCGAGGGGCTGTAGTAGCAGATCTAGCTGGCTTAGAGCTTGGCTTTAAACCCCCGCAAATCAGGACAGTTGTTGGTTAACAAGTAGTTTCTTCTTAGCTTAGCTCCCACAACACATATCCAGCGAGAAACAGGACAGCTATATGCAAGAAAGAGCAGGGCTGAGTCTGGGCCCGACTCTCAGTAGCTTGCTAACGACTTGACCCTCTCTCATATGCTAAACAGAACAGGGAGGGAGAAAAAGGATAAAGCAACTGGCCTTGTAAAGCTTTGGAATTTGGAATGCGCAAACCCCCGCCCACAGAAACTAACAAACAGTTAAAGGGGCCAGAGTGTGAAGGAGGGGCATGGCAGGGAGAACGGGCGGGTTTCCAGGAAAAAAAAAAAAAAAAAGTTGTCAAATGAGCAACGGTTACCACCAGAAACTCCCCTTTCCTCATTCTCTCTCTCTGTCATCCTGCACAATCTGCTTAAGTTGGAGTTTTTTTTTTTTTTCTCCAGACGTCTGAGAGCAGAGGATGCTAGAATTGGAGTTTGGGGAAGGGGGAGGGCACAGCAGCAGCAGAGGAAGGCTGACTGGTTAGCCCTTCCGGCTCAGAAGGGGGAGGAGAATGGTGGCCACGTGGAGCTGAGCTATGTGCTGACATGTCCTTCACCCCCCCCCCCAATCTGGACTTTCTCTCTGACATGGGGTGAGAGTGCCAGTATGCAAACAGGGGAGTAAGGGGAAAGAAAAGGAAAAAAAAGAAAAAAGAGGATTTACATTTAGCTTTTGCAAGTCACTTGGTATCTGCATCTTGCAGGGAGAAGACGACCACAAGCTAAAAACAAGCTACAGTGTTCAAAGACACACACACACACCCTTTTGTGCAGCTACCTAAAGCTATATCTATTGTTCGCACTAGAACCCTGCTGTTCTGTTGTGTCTTTGCAAGACACCAAATCTCTAGCCGCTCCCTTAACTCTTTCCCCCTTGGACTCCTACTAAGGGTAGCTCTTATTTCTCTTTTCTGAACTGAGCAGTTTGTCATATTTCAGCCCTGCTTCCACAGCAAAATGACTGGGTGTGCATCAGAAGTTAGTGAGGGTGATCTCTGCCTATAGCTGTATAGGCTTGTACAGAGATTGCTGTACAAGGGCTACCCTTGGCAAAACCAGGAACCTATTCTAATGGTCATCAAACCATGATTTTATTGATATATACTGTGGTGTCAAAACTCGTCTTTAAGGGAACAGGGGAGGTCATCAAAGTCGTCCTAATGGGGGAAAGAGTTAAAATGCATCACTCTCAAAATCAAGGAATGCAAAGCCTGTGGTGTGTACTTGAGCACACACACAAAAGCCTTTACATTAAGTCTTATGGCCAAAGCCCAACTAAAGTCACTACAAACAGATTTGTGGTGTGATATCATCAGTGACACTTTGCAATAAAAGCTTCAGAGACAATGTACAATGGATCAGGTCACATGGAATTAGACTGAGAAAAACAGCAGATTATATTGAGTCAAATGCAAGCATTGCTGCAAATGCCTCAGATGTAAAAGGATGATGACACAAGAGGCTCAAATTGGGGCATGAGTTCACAGAGAGCTACCACATACCAGGCGAGGGGCATGTTAGAGTCCAGGAGGAACACTAGACATTCTGTTGAATCAGGGAATATGTTGTACAGCAGCTTAGCTAAACAACATAAGTTAAAGATGAGTTTAGCCATATCGGTTTCAATCAGTAAAATGAATTTAGTGTTCCAAATCAAGTGTGACTCATAATCAAGCAACAAGGGTGTTTCTGCATTATCTCTAATATAATTATCTAAAGTAAGTGGAGTACAATGGCAAAAAAAAAAGGTGTAAAACTTGCTAATAATGCTGCAAAGGAGTTTCTGCTTCCTGCAAAGAAAATGTTGATGCAAAACATTCATTTGATGTATGAATGAGACACACACACACACACACACACACGCACAAGCTGCAGTAATAAACTTTAATTATTTATTACTTTCTGGCTTTAACTATCTAACTTTAACTATCTGGCTAATATTTCAAATGACTTTTCTAATGAACCCAAAAATTGAAACTCAAAGGACCACAAAAATTCTGAGACTCTTGCCAAATCTGGGTGCAATAAACTACCTTCATAATCAGGGACCTTGGTCCTTGATTATCAATATGAAGTCTTCAATAACTATAGTGCACAGTTAAGTCTCCATATTTTTAAGAATGCTAATACCTCCTTTAGGTAAAGTTAGTACATATGTTTAAGTACACAAAAAAAGACAAAATAGCTGATGACCAAGAGAAACTGCATTAAGAAGGATGACTTCAACACACCAAGTCATCACATCTCCTGCAGGTTTACACCACCGTGCACATTACTGCCAACAGGCTGCTGCATTGTAACAAAATAGAATTCACAGCAGCGACTGAAACCTTCTCCATCATTCAAGCTTTTAGTATGTAACATCACCAGGTGTGTGTCTGTAGATAGGCTTAAAATAATAT
>JAMQGT020003323.1:0-19984 GCA_024447675.2 Pterophyllum scalare
GCTGTTTGTCTCTTTGTGTTAGCCCTGTGATAACTGCCTTTTGCCAGTAAAGATTACAGCTTCGCTGTGACTCTGAATTGGATATGTGGAAGAAGACATATGGATATAAATTTATAATAAATAAACCTGTGGCTGAGTAGGCGTGAGCTGAGTATCTTGCTGTGACAAATCCAAGAATGTAAAAAAATGTGAGAGCACACCACACCATTTACAGTTTCATCCAGTTAAAACATTAAGTGATATATGGAGAACAGGTCCCAGGTCAGTGATGACACTGAAGAAAGAAAACAATATAGCAAACAAAAATAAATGTTTGTATTTGCAGGAACAAAAATCAAAAATCTAAGAATAACATTCTGTAAATACTTCAATTTCAAGAAAGTCCAAGAGTTGTTCTTTGTGTGCCCCAACAGTTCCCCAAAACTTATTCTCAAAAATCCACCATTCCTGATTCAGGAAAAGGCAGTCCACATAATTATGCCCCATAATATAATTTCTGGATAACTCTAAATTCCAAATTTAAAATGCATCAGAGGTCCAAGACAGAAGTGATGTACTTCTGGAGATCAGAGTGCCATGTGTTTTTCTGGTGCCTGCTTGTGGGCGAGATAAAGGAAGAGGATGCTGGACAAGGCGCTGACCAGGAAGATGACGTCAAACCACCGGTGGTAGAAGTTGAACTGCAGCTCTCCCAGAACCTCTGTCACAATGGAGCGATACTCTAACGGCATGCTCATACGCATCAGCAGCACAGATGACACAAAATACATCCCCTATTGGATCGAAACACACACACACACACATAAAAATTTCTGATTCATGTGTTGTTTGTAGGCCGCAGGTTTTCTTAGAAGCACAAATGTAATGCAGACACACTCACCATGATCTGAGCGAGGACGAGCACTATGACATTGGAAGACTTGCTGCTTGATATGGCGTAGAAAAACTAAAAGTAAGCAGCAAAAAACTGTTAAATTAAATGGCTCATCAGGATCAAGATCAGTTGCCTATAGAGCCCACATCGTTTTACCTTGGTGAGGGTGATGAGTAAGCCACGTATGGATGTAACGATTATTATTCCCACTAAGATGAAAGAAATGTGTTGGGACCAAAACTTGACCTGAGAAAGTTAAAAAGACAATAAAAGAAGAAGCAAAAAAGAGTGTGTGTGTGTGTGTGTGTGTGTGTGTGTGTGTGAGAGAGGTGGTGAGGTGTTAGGCAAGTAGTGGCTATGGTTGGTGTTAAGTCCTCTGAACTGATGGAAACAACTTGCTGTTTGTGTGTGTGCATTTCTCACATCAAACTGGATGCCCAGGTAATTCACTGTAATTTCAATGCCCCTCGTCACTGGATCCGTCTTTCCCACTCTATCAAACACTATGTTTATAGTGGCCTGTGATTACAAGAAGAACATTTTAATATATCTTGAGCAATAAACATGCACAGTAAAATGGAATTATGTAACCAAAACTATCTATTTGTGTGATTGTAAAGGAAAGACAGAAAGCCGGAGCACATTATGTGAATATTCTCACCATGAAGATTTTCCACACACAGTAGATGGAAAAGAAGTAGCCCAGGAAGTTAAAGTATTTTCCCTGGAATGTCTTTGAGTACTCGATTCGCTCCTAAAGATAAAGAGAGGTGGTGTTAAAAAATTTTGAAAATCATTTACCATACATACAAGGGCGTAGGGTGTGTAGATAAATGTGTCTCTCTAATGGAAGGCTGTGCCAATACTGGTGTCAGTGTCCTCCTTGATTTAATTATAGCATTTATTTAAACACTAGTTTCTTTGGAAAACACAGGCATGCATGTCAATTTGTGGTTAGACTAAATCTTCATAAATTACAAAAAGAAAGGTCTTGACATGTTATTAACATTTTAGAAACAGCATTTTATAAGGATTAGTGGCATAATCCTGTATACGGCAATTTAGAGTGGCAATGGTTCAGATCATATTTGGGGAATGATGCTTGTACATATTTATGTTATATCAGATCTGTATTATGTTAATGGTAACTGAGCTCAACAGATTGGTGACGATGAAAGCCGAACATCTACCAAGCTCTCATGATCTGAATTCTTTACTCAGTATTTACTGAAGAACAAGCAAGAGTGAAAATGCATCTGAATACTGGACCTGGTTTCATCAAAAGCAGAGTCCATTATGCCAGATTTTTAAGACACATATTTGGGGATATAAAAATCAGACATTCCAATATATTGGTAGACTTTTCCCCCAATTTCAGACACATGAAACATAAACAGATTTTCCTAAAATTTGTTATGTGTAGTTATTTATTTACTCATTTAGGCCCTGCCCCACTGCTCAGATCAGCTGGTTGTTGTGTTTGTGGTTCTAAAGTGTGTTGCAAACAGGGAAGTTGCAGAGTGCCCTCTGGTGGGCAAACTATACAACGTCAACACTCATAGCATGGTTGAAGGGTGTTTCTCCTCTTTTCATTTATCAGCCGTTCCAAGTGTCGATACAAATACTGTAATACCAGCTAATAACATTGGCCTGCTGATAAATCTGTTGGGCTCTAATCAACAGAACAGAAAACACAACACCTATTATAGCTGAGGGACCAAAAAAAAAAGCCTGCAGAATAAATTAGAAATGCTCTCCAAAGTTTTGAACCTTAACAATTTTGATACATGCAAGCTACAACATTTTTCACACTAGAAAAAGTTTATTTTCATTGCATTGTTCATACCTTCCACAGCTAGGTGTGTGTTTGACTACTTCTGCATGTGTTACCTTGGTGGCTTGCAGGTCTGATAGTCTCAAGGAAAAGTTGCCGACTCAACTCCTCAAGAGCATCGACCTCCTGCTGGATCAGAGAGAGGTCTGAAGAAAGAAGTCAAGGTTGACTACAAATATTTAACACTACTTAAAAACTGAGATATTTAGCAACAGCTAAAAATCATAAAAAGGAACCATCATATTGAACAAAATATTGCATCAGAAGGGGCATCTGGCATAAACCAAATCAAACACGTGGCACTATTTGCTGCAGTGATCCTTTGTGACAAGGGAGCTGCCTAAAGTAGCTTTAGTCATTGTAAGCATAAAGGATACTTTCACTGCCTGTTTGTGTAGAGGTGACACTCTTGATCATGCCCCAGAATCCTGTTTGTTTGTTCTGGTCTTCCCCACGCTGGTACATCTGCCTCCGTGTCATGGCAATTCTTCACAAATAGTAAAAAAAAAAAAAAAAACATAAACAAAAAAAGAAAAACATTTTTTAAATTAAATGGTTCACAAATATGTTTTCATTATTTAAGTTTTTTCTTACCGTTTCTTTTTGCTGACAATCATGTCCATGGTTTGGAGCAGCCGTCTCTCCAGAGCAAGGATGTCACTGTCTGTTACATTTCTATGAACACAACAAAAGCAAGAAGCATAAAGGCAGTGTCATCTTTTGTTTGAGTTCTGCCATGAAAACAAAAGATACAACTGAGTATGATAATCAGTGTGATTCTGATTAATACAATGCATAATTTATAGTCATGGTAAAAATAAAGTACAGTCTCTTTCAAGTCTAAGATTTTATGTAAAGTAAGGTAAAGTTTATTGTCATCTTTCCTCCTTTGCATTGTGTAAACACACCTGAATACGTCAGACCAACAAACCATCAAAATGTCAGCTTATATAGAGGTGCTCAAACTTGATGATCAGCACCTGGCTGCAACTCTCCCTCTTAATTCCTGTGGAAGCAATAAGGGTGTACCTAGTTTTCACACACTGCTTCTACATTTTGGCTTAATTTTGGATAAATAAATAATGACAGTGTAATATGTCACATGTTGCTGTTCATGTGAGGTTGTATTTACTTTATTTTAATTTTAAAAAGTAGATTCTTTTTATGTCCTGATAGATAAAACCTTAGAAATGAAAGAGGCTGTACTTTCTTTTTCACATGACATGCTGAATGTAATGTCGAAGAAAACCCACAGCAGAGCTTACCTGAGGAAATAGGACATGTAAGTGTAGGGACAGTTGACAGCACCAAACCCAGACAGCAGAGCCATGAGGGTGACTCCAATCACACCAACACGACTGATTAGCTGCTCAATGGACAGAATCCCTAAAAAAAATAAAGACACAGACAGACTGACACATCACCACTCTTCACTTCCCTTTCCAAATTACAACATTAGAATGCAACAGCTATATTTTAGAAAATATATAATGTTTCAAATACTCTATGCAGTGGGAGAGCATAAAGATGACTGGTGGCAAATGAAGTGAGCTAGGTGCACTCACCATGTTTCGGGCTCAAGATGGGGAATGGGTCTCCCAACTTCCAGAAGAAATACATGAAGGTAAACCACACCATACAGGCAAAAAGAAGGCGTTGTCGCTGCACTACACAGACACATATCAAAGAGTTTATAGTCACAAGTGTGAAATAAACACCTCACTACTAACATCAAACATTTTCAGTCAGATCATTTGACTTTTAGTGGTCAAAAGGGGCTGCACTTACACAGGCGTATGTTGCTGACAACAAAGTAACCAATGTAGAAAGGCACCACGAAGATTAGAACCAGCAGAATCACATACAGATTCAACTTCCAGTGGAAATACCTGGAACTGTCGCAAACACATGGAGGTTGGTGTCGTTCATCTGCTGTAAGCAATAAGGCACACGTCTCACAGAAAATGCACCAACCTGCTGTTTAAGGCCCCCAGAATCTCGAAGATAATGAGCTCAAACATGGTACACGAAAAAGCAAAGGTAACAGAGAAAACCACCTGGACAACATACTGCCGTACCTGTAAACAAATGAAAACACATTGAATTGATGACAACACAACGTAAATGCCTTTGTTTTTCTTATTAGCATTATTATGATGCCTGGGTATTTATTCAACACATCCATCCTGGTGATAATTTGGAAATTAAAAAATAAACAATGTACCTCATAGTCTTTGAACAGCTGCCGCATAAAGAACAACCAGCCAAATCCAAAGAACAGCACCTGTGTTAAGTGAGAATTATGTGGAGGACAAAGAAGAACATACCATCAAATTTCAGTCAATTAGGGCTTTATCAAACAAATATATGTTTGCATTAACTAGTAAAGCATGACTTCAGTTTCAAGTTTCTGGTATAGGTATTGTAGCTTACTGGCAATGAAAATGCCATTAGTAGGGTCACATTTTCAAAACTTCCAGTTTTCTTTATCACTTTGCAGCCCAGCACAACAGTTTATCACATGTTTGTAATCCTGTCACAAGTTCCCACCCACATAACAAAAAAGCATTCACAAACATCAAGCTGAAGAAACTCGACCAAACCTATTTCTGGCTCGTGAAACCATAAATTTTCCACAAGTTCTCCTCCACAGTAACCCTCCTGAATGTCTATCCTTATGTTTATAACTCTGCAATACCTATCAAACTGCTGCTACTGTTGCTAATATCCAACACATATCGATCTTTGATGATACATACAGTACCGGTCAAAAGTTTGCACACCTTCTCATTTCATTTTTTTTTCTCTACATACACCTTTTGTTTTGATTACAGATTTGGACACTCTTGGCATTCTCTCAGTCAGCTTCATGAGGTAATCGCCTGAAATGGTTTTCCAACAGTCTTGAAGGAGTTCCCAGAGGTGTTAAGCTACTTTGCCTTCGCAATAGCCCTCACATAGCCTGGAGGTGTATTTGGGGTCATTGTCCTGTTGAAAAACAAATGATGGTCCCACTAAACGCAAACCACATGGGATGGCATGTCACTGCAGAATGCTGTAGTAGCCATACTGGTTAAGTGTGCCTTGGATTTTGAATAAATTGTCAACAGTGTCACCAGCAAAGCACCCCCATACCATCACACTTCCTCCTCCATAGTTCACGATGGGAACTACACATGTAGGAACCATGTGCTCAACTTTTTTGCGTCTTACAAAGACATGGTGTTTGGAACCAAAAATCTCAAATTTGGACTCATCAGACCAAAGGACAGATTTACGCTGGTCTAACGTCCATTCCTTGTGTTCCTTGAGCCAAGCCATTCTCTTCCTTTAGTTTTTCTTCCTCAGAATTGGCTTCTTTGCAGCAATTCGACCATAAAGTCCAGATTCATGCAGTCCTTTCTGAACATTTGATGTTAAGATGCGTGTGCTACTTGAACTCTGTGAAGCATTTAGGGTGGCTATTATCTGGGGTGCTGCTAACTTTCTGAGGCAGAGGGAACTCTTGGTCTTCCTTCTCTGGGGTGGTCCAGATGAGAGCCTGTTTCATTATAATGTCTGATGGTCTTTGCAACTGCACTTAAGATACTTAAGTTCTTGAAATCTTTCAGATTGACTGACCTTTATTTCTTAAAGTAATGATGGACTGTTGTTTTCCTTTACTTAGTTGAGTAGTTCTTGTCATAATATGGATTAGAACACTACTCAAATAGGGCTATCCACTGTATACCAACTCTGCCTCTTCACAACACAACTGATGCTCTCAAACACAAAGAAATTCAAGAAATTAACTCTTGACAATGCACAGCTGTTAACTGAACATCCAGGTGATTAACCCATAAAGCTGACTAAGAAAACGACAAGCTGTGCAAAGCTGTCATCGAAGCAAGAGGCGCCTTCTTTGAAGAATCTAAAACGTAAAACATATTTTGGTGTGTTTAACACTTTTAAATTTGCTACACGATTCCTTAAGTGTTCCTTCATAGTCTGGATGGCTTCAGTATTAATCTACAATGTAAGAAAAGAAAAATGAAAAAAAGAAAAACATTGAATGAGAAGGTGTGTCCAAACTTTTGACTGGTACTGTATATATTCATACTCATATTCCTTGATAAGTGTATTTATTTATTGTAATATCTACCCTTAGCTGTGTAGATATAATTTAAACAGATGTGTACAAAGTATTTTATTCTATCTTATTATATTCTCTATATACTTTTATACTTCTATTTGCAGCACAATAGGAGAAGCACCTGCATTTTCATTATATGTGACGTATAATGAGAATAAAGCTATTCTATCCTCGCAATTTATTCATCATCATGTAGCGCAAATACACATTAAAGTCCTCAGAGGTGTAAATATTTACAAAATTTACTTACACCTGATTTTTTTTAGCGGATCTGCTTGTGTTTAGATAAAAGAACAACTTGTAAAAGCGGACAGACCTTATCATTTTCTCTTAAGTGAAGTTATTTACATCCACAACTGACCGCTGTAACAATCTGTAAACTAGCACCATGCTAACTGCCTTTAAACATGTTTTTGGTCTGTTGTGTATTTAGGATACACTACAGTGCTAGCTCACACCGTCCACTGAATGTCCGTGTGTACTGAGTGAAATACAAGTTACAAACAGTCGACTCTTCCAGCCCATCGTTACCTGTGAGGTGAACATAATAACCGAGTCCACCAGGAACGACATGATGACAATTTAGTGCGTCGAAAACTGACTGAGTGTGTGTAGCAGGGTCGAGGACAGCTTCCACTCACGCCGACATGGTAAAAGCTATCCGGCCTGAATGTGAATTATCTGTTATGTCGCTAATAAGCTCATTTTGGGAGCAACTGTTGTTCAAATGTCATGTTACTACCGGCGCCCGAGAAGCGACGTCACCAAGATGACTCCAGGAAATGCATTTCAGTCTCATAGATATGACGTCAAGAAGAAGAAAATAATAAATACAACTTTTTTTTAATATGATTTTATTTTACGGCAAATCATGAACGCGGTTCCATTATTTACATATATCTGAAGCTTTTTTTTGCCAGGTGGATCCAATTGTGTCCATGCTTGCCCGCCACGTATAAAAGCATAGCCGTACAAAAATAATCAAAACTAAATTGTACTTTATGTGCTTGTTTGACTTCACTAAAGTTAAGAGAAACTGTATCTAACCAATGTATTTAACTTTATTTAAACTTCTCAAGTAAATTATGAACATTTATTTATTTATTTATTTATTTATTTATTTATTTATCATTTGTGGCAGGGTGTGCCAGGGGTAATTTGTGACAGAACGATAGCAGCAAGAGAGAAAGGGAAGGTTTACAGGATGCTATGATGTAAGGTTTAGAGATGGTGGCACTGACAAAAAGACAGGAGGCAGGGCTGAAGATGCTGAGATCTTCATTGGAAGTGACCAGGATTAGAAATGATTATTTGATCAGAGGGTCAGCTCAAGTCGAGGTTTTTGGAGACAAAGTCAGAGGTGAAACTGAGGCGGTTTGGACATGTGCAGAGGAGGGAGAGTGGGTATACTGGACAAAGGATGTTGAACATGGAGTTGCCAGGAAGGAGGAAAAGAGGAAGACCCCAGAAAAGATTCGTGGATGTAGGGAAGGAGGACATGCAGAGGGTTGGTGTGACAGACGCGGGTGCTAGGGATAGGGTGAGATGGAGGCAGATGATCCGCTGTGTCGACCCCTAAAGGGAGCAGCTGAAAGATTTATTATTTATTCGTCTCTTTCAGCTTTAGAGTAGTTTGAAAAATGTTGATGGCTTACAACAGTTCTGGGTTAAGGCCACGAAGCTATACCCACAGTCCCGATTAAACAGATTTTTGAGCATGAAACCATCAATAAAGGTTTCAGCTTATTGGCTTGTTTGTTTTTGTTTGTTTGTTTATTTGTTTCACAAGCTTAAATTTCTTATGACGTGTATTTGACATTTAAGTGACATTTCATACATGCAAGTGTAACGAGGTGAAACACTCGTGAGTTGTGTCCTACAGTCCATGGTTGGTTGAAGCTTCTATAGGCTACAGTTCCACCTCCTTGAATCAAGAAATGCATGCAAAGTGACTCCGGAGGGCGCTGTGAGCGCAAAACATGAGCTATGTGGTTCAGCCTGTTCTCAGCGCTTCACCATAGTCCGTCGTTGGCCGGCAGGTTTTCACTGTGGAGTTTGACGTGCGCACAGTGAAAAACGTTTGGATGAGTAAAAACTGTCTCTACCTTTCTCTGGAGTGAAAATTTTACTGAGTGCCACATCATAAGGATGCTCGAGATGTTGCAGAGGTAGAAGATTTTAAACTTGAGGCTTTTGGGACACAAGAGGTGAGTGTTTCTCCTGGGTGTATAATTTATCGATAATAATAGGGCTTCTAGTTTTGTTTGTTTGTTTTGTTTCGTTTTTTTAAAAGACATAAAAATTCTGTTCCATTCACTTGATTTCCTGCATAAATGTGCAACTTTTATGTAAACACTAAGTCTAAATTTTAATTTAGACTTAAATTTATCTTGAATCGGGTTTAGTCATCTATGCTGTGATAACTTAGAGACTTACTAAGCTTGTGATTTGAAAGTATTTGCATGTTTAATTTTAGAGATTTCTGAACAAATATTTAGCATTGCATCCCACTAGTTTTCTGGATGTTAAATGCCTGTAAAAATATTGGACAGCATTGAACACAGGATGAACACAGCATTGTAATTGGCTCTATGAGTATAGATAAAGGGAGGTTAGCTTTTCAGATTTTTTTCTGTATCAGTGGATCATCAATTCTTCAAATTATAGGAGAGTATATATATTCATGTAGGGGTAGACTATGAGGACTTATCAAATCTCAGTAACACTCTTTCTCCTCTCTGTTGAATAACCAGTTTAGAAGATGATGATCCAGGCCTCCTGTCTGCAGCTGTGTTTAATCCTGTTCATGGTGGGACACCTACAAGGTGAGCATGCCAAACCAAGCTCATAATGTAAGGCAAAAATTCAAACTGACGGCATTTAATCGATCAGCTAATATTCTGGTGGTTGTTTCAGGCAAAGTAACAGCACCACAGCATCTGGAAGCTCCAGTGGAGAAGCCTTTCACTCTGACCTGCACCGTTTCGAGGGAACGAGGTGAATCCCTGAGACAGGTGCGTTGGCTCGATCCCCAGAATCAGACCCTGCTGAGCTACGAGCCAGACAACAAAGACAGCGTGAGCGGACAGCAGCATGTGGAGCTTGCCTCCTCCTCCTCAAAGGACACCTCGGCCATCACCATTCGCAGGGTGGGCTTCCGTGATGAAGGCTGCTACACTTGCATATTTGACCTGCATCCCTCTGGTTCAAAGCAGGGACGGACGTGTGTCATGGTGACCTGTGAGTACTTCTAGCTTGCCTGTATGGATTAAAGTACTGACCCTTAACAGCAGTGATTCTGGTTCAGTGACCTCTGTTCACTCTGTCATCAACCTGACTTCTACACTACTAAATGGCTAAAATAACACATTTAGCAATAAGAGTTTAGTTGATGCTATTATGCACTGATTTTAAGGTGAGTTTGAGTCTTTGCTGCTATAATTGAAGGGGTAGTTGTAAATAAAAACTGACCTATAGGCTTTGCAGATATGAAAGTTCAAAAAGTGGTTAGTTTTTAGTTTTAGTTTTTTGTTTTGTTTTGTTTTCCAAACAGCTACAGTGAGAAGTGAAAAAGAAAAAAATATACACATGCACATCTCTTATATGAAACTGTGACACAGTAAGAGTGGTTGTGAACTGGGTGGGGAGACCTCCTCTTGAAGCCAGTTTGAGTAATGATCCCGCAGACACAAAGATGGGAGACAGACCTCATCCACAAAGACAAACTGAGGAGCTCAATTGTTCAGAAGTGGAAGCAAGATGGAATGTCATCTGGTTAATCTGGCATCAATATCATCAGCATCCTCTGTTTTCGAATGTGAAAATGTGAGATGTGCTAAGATAGTTGCTGGCATATGTGAGAAATAACATAGTTCAAAATTGAGAAGTCACATGAGAATCATAAAAAGGCAGTGGCCTGAATGATGTTTTCTTCACGATGCACCGTTGCTTGTCTGATTTTGGATGCCTGCCCGTTGCACCCGACTGTTTAAACTGAAAATATGTGAATACAGATGTCCCTAACCACTACTGCTCACCTATGAACACAAGTTGATGAGTCTGTTGATGCTCAGCCAGTCATGTTAATAAAGAGCTGTGGAGCAGTGGGAGAAGGAGGGCTCATACTAACCAAAAACAGCTGGTGCAGATTCCAGTGACTGGTTTCTGTTTGGCCGTCTCATGTTTCTGAATATGAATATCGTCCTGTTTGCACCCTTTATCTGCCTCTTCTTTATATTTTTCCTCATGCATCATTCTTATACTGACTAGTGTTTTTTCTTTTCTTTTTTAACATCTAGCTCAAGTCACTGTTGACAGCAACAAAACAGCAGTGAGTGGCAAAAAGGCCTCCCTTTCATGCTCCTATGGTTTGCCTGAAAAGGTCCAAGAGATAGTATGGAAGTACACGTCTGCCCAAGGCGAATCCACAGATGTAGCCTCCTTTGCAAAGTGGAGCAACCCCATGATCAAGCTACCATACCAGGGAAGAGTCTGGCTCACTGCTTCCCTGTCTGACAGTCAGCTCACCATCCAGCCCGTTGCCATCCAGGATGAGGGCTGCTATACCTGCATGTATGAAACCCATTCAGATGGGCAGAAGAGTTCCACGGTTTGCCTCTCCACCTATGGTAAGCACCTGTTTTTCCCAATCACCTGTTACTGCTATTAATGCTATTATAATTGGATATTGTAAAAGAATTGTCCACACAGAACTGCAGTAGTTGTATTCCACATTTACAATACATTTACAATAAAGCAGAATTTAAGCACCTTTTTTCAGATTTTTTAGTATCATCTCAATAAATAATTCATATTTGTAATACAAGTTTTGTTGGTCGTTGTAATCATTAAGTTTTTTAAAAGACTCTGTGCAGTCCTGTGAAAAACTGAAAGTACTCCCCATGATTCAGTAGCTTATAGAACCACCTCTGTCAGCATTATCTTGTGTTAATCATTTTCTTCATGAATTTATCAGTTTCTGACATCGCTGTCGGAACTTTGACTGGGCCTCTGCCAAACACTGATCCCTTTCTTTTTCAGCCATTCTGTTGTAGATTTACTCCTGTGCTTGGGATCATTGTCCTTTTGCATGAGCGAGTTTCAGCCAAGCTTTAGCTGTTGGACAGATGGCCTCACATTTGACTCTAGAATGTTTTGGTATAGGCAGGAGTTCATGGTCTACTTAATGACTGTATGGTGCCTGGGTCCTGTGGCTGCAAAACAAGCCCAAATCATCACTCCTCCATCACTGTGCTTGACAGCTGTATGAGGTGTTTGTGCTGATATGCTGTGTTTGGTTTTCTTCAGATGTGGTGCTGTGCATTATGGCCAAACATCTCCACTTTGGTCTCATCTATCCAAAAGACATTTGCTCAAGAACTCTTGTGGTTTGTTTAGATGCAACTTTGCAAACCAAAGCTGAGCTGCCATGTTCTGATGGGTGAGGTGGGCCAAATCAAACATGCAGATTGTCAATAAGATTTTCATACCTGAGGTCCAGGTTAACAATGACCACCTCCAGTGCTTTTGGCCAAGAGGATGCTGCTACTCTTGGCCAAAGACAAAGGAAGAGGATGCTAGGGATAGGGTGACATGGAGGCAGATGATCTGCTGTTGTGACCTCTTAAGGGACCAGCTGGATTAAGAACAAGAAGAAAGCTTTCTCCTGGCCACCCTTCTATAGAAGCCACATTTGTCTAGTCTTTTTTCTATTTGTACTATTATGAACTTTTCAGTAGCAGTACAACATTTAACATACTAACTGAGGCTTCTAGTCTGATATGTAGCTATTTTTACACCTTTTGTGAGCATGTTTTTATAGAGGTGGTCGTACTTGCTGATGATCAGTTAATCACGTGCATTTGATTGGCAGCACCTGACCCCTCCTTACCCTCTTAAATCCCATGGAAGCAGTAAGGATGCACTTCGTTTTTCATAGGGCCGCATGGAGTTCTTTGAAAGCTTTCTTTTTCACATGGCTGTATTTATACTTTAATTCAGCATATTTTTGTTAAAAGAAACTTTCTTTGGCAGTAAAACCTTATAATTACACTTATATTGAATAACTGTTGGTGTTAAAGTCTCCATCACTGTCTTCCATTGTCTGCTGAGTCACTGCTGCAGTGCAGTGTGATATATTTGTGTTGGTATAGTATAGTATAGTATAGTATAGTATAGTATAGTATAGTATAGTAAAATACTAAAATACCTTCTTTAGCCCGTATCTGGCAAATGATTTACTGTTTTTTTTTTTAACTGTTTCTGTTGTAAGTTAATAATGTTAGTATAAAATCGGCTCAAGTTAATAGAACATGCCAAATTAAATTGGTGTCTGGCAGTTTTGTTGCTGATGTTTTCTCCTGCCAGCAAGTCCACTTGTCAGCTACTACAACATATCCCTCTGCAAGCTCAGCAAGGAAACAGATTGTACCAAATAGACTATAATTGGTAAGACACTTACTTGATTTAGTTAATTCAGACAATTAAAGTCTCATATTATCTTTGTAAAACCTTCAACCCTAGAATTCAGCTGTAAGTGATTGAGCTGTTCTGAGGCTGTTCTTGGCTTGTTGGTGGCACTAGAAGAAATGTCAGGGGACCAATAAAGTCATTACGAGTCTTAATCGAGGCGCCCTGAACCAAATTACCCACTGAGTTTCACGCCAAATTTTCAAAGCAGTACATCAAATTGACATAGTTTTCTTTGGACCAACAGACCTAACCAAGCTCCCACCCACACCCCCCACGGCTATGATTGTATTTGTTGTTAGCGCTGTTGCTGCTTCAACAGTCTTCAGTCTTTTGAGGCTTTGTTTTGCAACATGATGTCACTTTTTCATAAAATAAATTTCACATGCATGAATTTGAAAGGTTATAATTGTAGTTTGAATTAACATGGATGGCAACACATATAGTAGCTGGAAAGCCAGGGGAAAAATAAAGGAGGCAGACTTTGAAGAAGAAGAAGACTTAGCTGGGACATTGTTGGCAGGATATACAGGTATCCCTGGGATTTTGATAGGAATTTCTCCTAGACTGTGTCCTCTGAACAATTTTAAATCACAAGCAAAGGCTGTTGTTAACACACAAACACAGAACAGAACAGAACAGAAGTGTGTCCATGCAAAGAATGGACCGTTCGGAAGAATGATGGAGGCAGGGAGTGAGGTCCTGATGCATGACTCTCAGTGTTTGCAGCAGACAGTGATTCCCTCTGTGCTTTGTCTCTCTCTCTCTCTCTCTTTGTGCTCATTTGCTTTTCCACTTTTCTCCCATTCCCTTTCTCTCACAGTTATCGCAAGAAACACACGTACCTTTGTTTGAAACTGAACTGTACAGTACAGTAGGCATTCCGGGTGCTGAAGGATGATTAGCATTAATGTTTCTTTTTCTTGCTGCTTATTGCTGCCAACAGGCATCTACCCACCATCCAACTTCGAGTGTGACATAATGCTCCCTTCTTTTCTCCCACTTTGAGGCATACTGTCCGTGAACAGTTATAACCACTGCACACAAATTCACATTGTCCTTGTTGTTATGAGGCAGTTATGTTAAATTACATTTTATAGCACAAGTATCTCATGAAATACTTAGAAATTTATGCAGTTTAAAATTTGTTTAAGCAAGAAAATGAAAGGAGAACTTTGAGTCTTGAATGTCTTTTTTTATATATTAGTACCACGCTGGATGTGTTTTTGCCTTCAGAACGGCTTTAATCCTTTGTGACATACATTGAACAAAGTGTTGGAAAGATTCCTCAGAGATTTTGGTCCATATTGATTATCTATCTATCTATCTAGCTATCTAGCTATCTATCTAATTGTAATTATGTACAATAAAATCTTTTTTACAAACTACCTTAAGTTTATAATTTATGAAAACAAAATTTAATGTCTTCACATTTGTAAGTCTATCTTTTATCCATTGAATTTTATAATGTATTTTGGTGTTTAAGGCACATGAGCATTACATTTAAAATAAAACTTGCAAATTATGCAGCACTAGGGCATTTTTTATGGTTTGCATTGTTGTCAGATTGAGCTCAGATTCGACCCACCCTATAAGACTGCTGATGGGTGAAGTTTATCACGTAGAACTCACTGAAAATGCAGAAAATATGAGTGCCAGATATTTGTGGCTAAATGTTTTCTTGCCAACAGAAATGTTCTCAGTTCCAGTGCATCACATTCCTTGCTCACCCCAGAGAACAGAGAATTGAAAACAGTCAGATATTTACTTATGGATCTAAGGAGTGCAGGAATTCACATATCTTAGCTGAACCAAAAGGCTCCAATGTTTTTATCAGATATGATTTTAGAAGTTTAACTGAAGGCACTTAGATGCTACAAACTAAAACAATGGGTCAATTTGTAGATTAAAATAATCTGAGCCATATGCTCGTGCTACCACAGCATACTTTTCATATTTCTCTGAGCATTTTTATTATCACTGAAACAACAGAAAAAAGAATGCGGCACACATGACAGGTTTACTACACTGAATTTAATTTCAGCGCTGTGAGTATGTTTGAATTTAAATGCAAATAAGAAATCTTTCAAGATTACTGTTTCTGATTATTTCTCCAAGTGCTGCCGAAACCTCAGGTGAGCTACAAAACCACTTCTCCAGGGGTGATCGAGGCAAACTGCACTTCTGTTTCAAGGCCGCCGGCGGAGATTGTGTGGAATGTGGAGCGAGACAATCGCACGATGGGCCCCCCTGTGACAACACAGCTACACCAAGATGATGGGACCACTCTGGTCATCAGTACTCTGACTGTCAAATCGGGGCTGCTGAAAGATGTGTCCGTCAAATGCTTGGTGCACCACAAGGGGCTTGAGTCGCCAATTGCTGTATCCATGAACACCAAGAGTAAGCTGGTGTCAGTAAACCTTCTTCTGCATAAATCTCTGCTGTTGTGGGCAGCTCTTTCTGGGTATCATCATTACATTACATACTTTTAAAGATGTCTTTCTGCAGGCAATACTGCACCCCTGAATGAAAAAGAAAGTAGAACTAGTTTTTGAATGTTCACTAAAAGACAGCCATAAACTACATGATACTACTGTAGTTCTAATATTTGCAGATCCATCTTCTTCTTACTTATGTCTGTGGAGCCTTTTCAGTCTTCACTTGATAACATAGTGAGATGAGAATTTCAAAACCACCTTTATCATCATCAAAATGAAAGTGCAGTCAGCTGACTACCTTACTTTAGCACAAAGACCATGAATGTATTAAGAATTGGATACTGCATTGTAAGATGGCACCGCAAGGATCAAATCAAAATTGCTTTTCTAAGCTTCCTCATGGATCTTCTGAGCACGGTTTCGATTTGGGACCCATGGAGCGTGTCCATTAGTTTTATTCTCAGCTGAGCACAGAGAGAGCATGCTTGGTCAAGAATGAACCCTGGCTGATGCGATTAATAGATAACAGATAGTCATACAGACCATCGCTGTCCCTTGCTTGACCAAGACTGATAACACAGCTATCCTAGCTCAGAACAATTTTCTGATCCACCAAACAGCACCTCTGATTAAATCTTTTTGTTTAATTTGCCGTAAACCTGCTTAAAGCAGGGCCATGAATACGAGGTGCAATCAAAAGGTTCCAGATCTCTGCCCATAAAAAGCTAAATACATCTAAATCCAGCTCCCTGTGAAGTGCTGTTGGCCCTCCAGCATTACTGCTATGTTTGGATTGCTCTGTTCTGACCATCTGTGCATTTTTGATGAGCTTTGGATCTCTTCCACTGTGTCAGTGGATTTAATTTTGGGGAAGAGGACAAAAAAGGGAGGTAACATATCAGAAAGAGTCTTTACTCTGAGGCAATTCTCTAGAGAAGCCTGAATTATGATACTGTCTACATTTAAATACACATAACCTGTAAATAATAACTTTCCCTTGGAAATTAATTCATATCCAGGATTCACTGCATATTCAGAATGACCATAATGGCTTCATTGTCTTATAAAAAAATCTATCTTACTACCAATATTGTGATGTCTTTATTTTTTTTGGATGAGCGGTGGTTTATCCTGGTTTAATGGGTCAAGAGTGTGCACATCTGTGAAACCAGACAGTAACTAAATTAAATCTGAGATTGAATCAGGGCTGGTCTATAGCTGCAGGGAGGCACTTTTCAGATTAGGACAGCCCTTTGGTAAACATAGTCACAGAAATAACACCAGCTAAATTAAATCGAAGAATTACATGTTTATCCATTTATGGCAGATATTAAAACTGCTGATCACATTTCTGCATTTTTTCCCCTCTAGTTGGGACAGCCCTCACCATCCTGATCTCAGTCACCACAGTAGCAGCTCTGTTGGTTCTATCCCTCTGCTTCTGCCTTTGGAAGTGTTTTTTGCGCAAACAAGGTGAGTATGCCAACTGCATACATTTGTCACTGTTAAGATCTGAGGGTTATATCAGGAATATATAGGACATATCTCATGTTATGTGCCACAGTCCTGTAGTTTTGGCCAAGTATCAGCTGGTTTTATGTCATTTGTGTGGTAAGCCAATAGCCTCAAGTTGACTAGATTGCTTTACCGTCAAAAATGCCACAAGAATTGCAGTATCATTGGAAACAAAAGCTAGAAAACACTTCATACATTCATTTACCAAATGAAAAATCCTGGGTTCGATTCCAGGAGGAGGCACAAATCCCTTTGGGGTTACGCCAGGAAGGGCATCCTGTATTAAAAACTGCCAAATCAAACATGTGGAGTGACCTGCTGTGGTGACCCCTTGTGAATAAAGAAGCAGCTGAAAGTGGCTTCATATGAATGATTAACAGAGGAACAGTGCAGACCTTGTGCCATTTAGGCTGTGATAGGTGATTTACACAGTAAACAAATTGAATTAACATGGGAAGTGAAACTTTTTTTTTAATTCAAAGAACTGCGTGTACATTAAAGTATAGTACTCTTGATACTGACATTCTCTTGTCTTGGATTTGTGAAAGTTACTACACTTTTCCACTCACTCCACCATGGTTCTCTTAAAGCCAAGAGATCATTTGAAGGTCAACCAAATCTAACATTTGGGCCTCATTCTCTTATTGCTGGTTTAGGCAAACTGCCTGGGTGCTTCAAAAGCAATGAAGAAGCAGTGGCCAGTTGGGGTGTGCTTCAACATCTGTGTTATAATAATGAAATAATGGTCAGAAAGGCATTTCCCAGAAGGCAAATATTGTAAAAAGACTCACAGTATGCACTCTCAGTATGCACTTTAGTAGTCTTTACTGTCAAGTAAATATACTGATTTTACTTACAAATGTGTTGCAAATTTGTGTAATTACCACAATTGTGTGTTCCCAAGGTTTGTAAAAGTGTTAGAGAATCTTATCTGCTGAGATTTATCAGTGGAATCTGCAAATATGTATTCAGTTTCTGCTTGCATAATCAGACTTCCTATTATTACTATTTCAGCCATTATCAGCCCTCTCTACTAACCTGCCAGTCTGAGTACATATTTGAAGATATCTGTACATCTTATCACGCACAGACAACTCACAATTACTTTGAAGGCATTCTTTTTAAACATTTTAATTTTGAGACATGCAGACAACTCTCCCCACTGATGTGCATTTTAATTACAATAATATCCCCATTCATAGGCTACTCAATTAGCAGCCAACTTTCTTTAAAATGTAGTAGCCTGGAGAAGCAGGCATTAATATTGTATGTTCTCCTAGTTTAGTTAATATTTACAGCTTGGACTGCACAATGAGTGTACCTGCACTCCATCTGCACTTTACTGACAGATTTAAGAGCTGTTTTCCCTCCGTGCCAGAACAGCGTCAGATGTAATAATTCTGACTAAATGAGGAATTTAGCGAAAGCCAAATTAAAAGAAAAAAAAAAACTCTACAGACATTTCCTGATGATCTGCGGTGAAAGATCTGATGGAAACAGTTATATTTATAGACTGAACACAATGAAAAGCTGGAGTGTAAGGTCTGCAGTCAGCCTCTTTCCCACTTACTTCATCTTATTCTGATAGATTTGGTTTGTGTTTAACAGTAATTTCCTGGAACCTGATTTTATAAAGTCTAACTGCAACAAAACTGCTTATTTTGTCTGATCCAGATATTATTACATGTGATGTAAAAACTCATTGTCACTGCATGTGTTTTTTTTCCCTACACCTGCAAGTTAAAGCACACTTTATCTTTTGAGTTTGAATCTAGCTTTTTAATGTGCTCATACGTAGGGTGTCTCTAATTGTGCTTCTCCTCTTTGAGTACCTTTCTTAAGTAAAATTGTTCAAGTTTTTTTCACAGTGGAAAATTTAATTATTAAACAAACATTATTTTTATACTTTATAATGTGTTTCTAGAGTTTCTTGTCATTACTCTCTCCCCATGCTTTTGTTTTCAGTTGATTAATCATAAATAAATGAGACCAGAGGCTGAAAAGAAGAAATGCTGGGAGCCAGCCTTGCAGAATTATTTCCCTCCATTATCATCGTCTTCATCATCATCAGTATCTAGGTACAAAGGGAAGATATTCTGACATGCCTCTGTAGGATGTCCAGTACAATCCTATTTATGAGCACCAAATGGACAACACTTGACTCTGGTCTGCTGCAGCTGATATAATCTCCAGGCTGTCCTCACATGGTGTCAGTGAGGAACTCTTAAGCAGATCTTGCTCGCTTCCTCTCTGTGATTCTGTAATCGAATGAATTGCTTTCCTCAACCAACAACGAAGTCTCTGTATGGCAAATTGAAGTACAGTTATTTGGCATCACAGTGCCTGTCCTTAAAACACTTCCCTTCGTAGCCTCTGCCTTTCACCTGGTTACCAGAAACCAAATGTGTATTTGTATGTATCCATGACTGAAAACTTTGACAGTAAAGCTTTATCTTCTGAAAAAATATTATTTTATTTTAAAAGAGTGAAATTATTTGAAGTGTTTCCAAGATTTGGCCACTGCACAGCCATACCTGTACTGCAGAGATATACTAACATTTTGGGGATTGTTGTGATAGTAGGAAAAAAAAAAAAAAAATAAATATATATATATATATATATATATATATATATATATATATATATATATATAGTCATCCCTATCCTTTGAATAACCCAGCTAATCATCACTATGAGCTGAATATTATTCTTCCCCTTGT
>JAMQGT020003324.1:0-17707 GCA_024447675.2 Pterophyllum scalare
TTATCAGTTAATAATCACAACTAACCCGGTTAATTATCTAAAGTCTAACCCAAAACCATAATAGCAAGAATGTTCAAGCTTTAAATACTAATTAATTAAAAACAAGAAAACCCAGACTATAAAAAACAAAATTACTTTATTTTTCTTTTGAAATGTTCTTTCTTTCAAAACACACAAAATGTTATCTGATCAGATGAAGTATTACAGAAACAATAAAACAAACTGACAAGTTCCAAGATTAAACACATAAAACTTTAGACACATATGTAAAAAAGACACAAACAAATCTGCAAAGTACATCAGAAAGTACACTGTCCCCACTTTACATCTGTCCATACTTTAAACAATTAAAGCAAGTGTTCTTTAATGTTTATTATGAAGGAACTTCATAATTTTATAAGTGTACAGCTGGCCAGGAGGGTACTGTGTATATTATTAGATTTGCAGATATAAAAAACACACTGGAGTAATTTAAACTTTGAACCTTCACATCTTTACAGCAGGAGAAACCAGTGCTGAGGCAGCATGAAAACACATGATGTTACTCAGTGAATGTAGAAAGTATTTTTTTTAATAATCCACAAAGGGAAACTTCCTCGCTCCAGAGGTTTTTGTGGCCCTTCAGCTAGACGTAGTCAGTCTTGGGTTTATTGGTAGGAAGAAGGTGTCTGACGCTTATGGACCCTGTGGCATTTGGCCTCCAGCATCTCCGACAGCTCAGGAAAGAGCCACCAACCGCAGTGAGGAGTCCACCAATCCAGCTCACAAATGCTGCATTACCAAACTCAGGTCTGACAAAAAGAGCAAATAAATTATAATTTAGCACACTGCATGTTTGTTTACAAGATGCATGCATATGCGTTGCATATATGTGTGTGTGTTTGTGTGAGTGTGTCTCGATGGCCGTACCTAATCATGTGAATTGAATTATAAGAGCTCTGAACAGTAATTTTGACAAACCAGGAGGTGATGATGATGGTCAGTAAACCTGATGAACGAAAGCACATGATAGCACTCATTTTAATTCTGCAAATAATTTTTAAAGCCTGTTGATATGAATCAATTCACTGGGAAGGAAATAATTGATTTCTTATTGGTGACCAATGAAAATAGCTCCCCCAGTCATTTAGACACATGCTTGTAATTTGAAACAGGAAATATTTCATTTTAAATTGATTTCTGGAGAATAATTCATTCAGAGTGCCTGTCAGGTTTCTGAGCACACCTGAAAGGATGAACGTGATTCCTCCCATCATCGCTGTTATGGATTTGCTCTCTGCCGCATCATCCATGAAGTGAGTGCACTTCATCCCCACTATGGAGACGACTATCGCCAGAGCAGAGAGGAAGAGGCTGACCAGCAACACTGCCCTGGTAACCTGAATCTCAGCTACAGAAAACAGAAGTACAAATATTGATAAGCAAATGTGTAATTAACACAGTCTGTGATTGCTGGATGTTATCTGTGCTTGTCACTTTCTGAATCTCTTAAACTGTCTAAATAAATAAATAAATAAATATGAGCTTTATCCTTTTGTTAAAAAAGACTAAAGACTAGCTAATTCTAATACTTTATTGTAAGTGAAAGGTTTCTCAACAATCCATACAAACTTACTCGGCACTTTCAGGATGGACTGATAACTTTCACAGGTCAATCTGTGTTGGACACCACTACAGGACATCCATAAGCCCTCATAGGAGCGGAACTTGCCCTGGGCAGTCTTCTTCCACTCCACCATGACCGTAGCGGCAATAGTGGCAGCTACTCCCAACAGTGAGAGAAAAAAGCCGAGGAGCTGCAGTCCAGATGTGGCCATATTATCCAGCAGAGGAGCTAAATTAATTAATTAATAAGTCCTGAAACTTCTTTGGAAATGCGCAAAGTGTCCGCTAATTTAAAGGAATCCCTCCCTCGTGGTTCTTCAGACCGTTACGTGTGAATGCTGCAGCCTCCTGTATTTAAAGTCTAAGCTGTCTTACGCACGAGAGGCCCCCTTTCTTCCTGCAGCTGTTGGTGGGAAGAAAATGTCTCAGGAAATCGTACTGGGCTAATTATCTGATGACGGTAGCACTGACTATACTTTGCAGTTCTTGGTTTAGATTGCCTTCACAATAAATCAAATGGAAAATCAACCTAAGTGTTTCTTTATTGTTTTTTATTAATTCATAAACTTCTCCTAATACTTCCATTTAAAACAATGACAATAATAATAATAATAATAATAATAAAAACGTTCCTGAATTTTTTTCTTGTGATTTTTGGACGAGTCCTCCTGAAGGCCACGTTGACTTTTATACTTACAATTCTGCAGAAACTGAATATGTAGCCTGCATGATTCCTCAAACATGTCGTGATGATGATCAAATTGGGTCCTCAAGCATCTGGCCCTACATGTGCCACTACTATGGATTTAACAGCGCAATTTAAGTGCAAAATTTAGTTTACTTTTTCTGCATGGTTTCACTTTTCTCACATGCACCTCAGTTGTAAACCGCAATCAGTGACGTATAATTAACTTTTATGAGGCTGCTGGACAAATTGTTAGAGAAAGCGCACTGTTTCTGAGCTGTCAACTAATCACATGTGAATCACCCATCCTGTCATGTTGACAGGAAACCTAAAGGCTCATTGTGATTACAGCTGAGTCACAGCAGTGTTATTTCTCTAAATGGGTTTTTAATTTATTTGCACTGAAAGCCTGCGTGCTTGCCTGTAAATGATATTGAGGGGCCTGGGCCAAAGAATTTCATTGTTACCTGCACATGACAATAATAAACTAAACTAATCACTGGTTCCCCACGAAGTTTTTAAATTATTTAGGAACCTGATTTATTTACTGTACAAGACATACTTTAAACTTTATATCATTCAAACAGTGATGTTTTTACTCATTACATTCTGTGAGAATAATTTCATAGTGAATGAAGAAAACTTGCAGAATTAGTGTGGAGCTTTCACCACTGCACTTTTTCTCTTAAATTTAGTACGGAACATCTTGTAGTAGAGCAGTGGATGGATCAACTGAAGGGCCACATGCATCAGGTCCTGTGACACATCTTTTCTGGATTTCTTCTTATTTTGTAAGGATGTGACTTTCAGATACTGTTCATCTGCTGTAGGTAGTATTTTTTTTTAACCTATCACTTTGTCTGTTGTCCTGCAGTAGTCCAGTTTTTAAGGACACACTGCACACCATGCCAGGATTATGGCTTAGTGTTAACCTAATAGCTTTTTGGGGGGATCTCCTTGTTGGTGCAAAAATGCAATTTTTATGTATGTCAAACTGTGTTATCACTGCCATTTTTCATAGAGCCAACCAAAGAAATGGGAACAAATTATTTGTTTTGTGCAGCACGATCACTTTAAAAAATTACAACAAAGTCTGGCTTCTTGGCAGCAAAATAGACAGAAATGAGGGATGGCTCAAGGTCTTTGCACAATACCGTATGCTCTTGATTTCAAAACATCCGTTAAAGAAGGCCTTTCAACCAAACAGCATCCTCATTGTGATTCTTTTCCTCTGTGATTTACAGCTGCACGCTTGTGTTTACGTGAACAAACTCTTTATTTTTCCTTTGACAGCTACCAAATTTGTTGCCCATATTTGGTTCACAGGTTGCCAACTTGTAAGCATGTGCATTGCCTGCATTTGGATCAGGGTCTACTCTTTCCTGAAATAAGGTTTCATCAAATTATGCAGTTAAAGTTACAGTTTCCATCTTAATTTGCCTCAAGTACATCACTTCTACCCTTCTTTTACCACTTAGGTTACTTTACTATTATTGTTTTTCTCACTCCCATTGTTTAGGTCTGTTCAGGTCATACTTTATTTCCAAGGAAATAAAGGTTGCTGTGGGTCATCTTATGAGCCTGCAGGGAGCAGATGGTTGATGACAATATCAGGAAACCTGCTTTTTGTACCCATCAAGTGTCTGAACTGGCTCCAACACAATACAAAATCCTCAAGTCAAGTGAAGGGGTCTGAGGAGCAGCAGGCTTCCTTCTATTCTCAGAGCAGGATGAACGCGTATGCCAGCTTGAAGAAAAATATGTAATTTTTTATCCCAGCGCAGTTTATTCTCAGTGGAATAATGTTGTGTTTGTAAGTTGTCTGTGCTTCCTAACTGGTAGATCAGCCCTTCCCCATGGTATGTGCAATGACTGATTCTTGTCCTAGGAGGATTTTATAGAAAATGCAGAGACTAAAAGTGATGGTAATAAGGTTTGTAATTGTGCATTTAAATATATACTAATCAGCATTAGTAGCAGGTTCTTTGGGAGGAACCTGCTACTGTGTAAAATGTAGTATCAGGAACACTTGCTACATGTGATCCATGCTTTGAGTGTAACAGGTGTTTTTAAAAGGAAGTTGACACAACTTACAGCAAGAGGATAAAAATGTTTAAAATTATTTATTTATAAAAGCATAGACGAGCATTTTAATTTGTTTTTCTGATGTTTTCAATTGGTGTCAGCTGAATGTTCTGTTGCTGTAACTACAGCTGGCACATTACAACTGATTTTGTTACATCTGCCATTTTATCTCATCTGACCAGACAAATAATGATAAAAACAGTCCTCTTTCTGTAGGTACTGTTTTTACCAAATGAGTTGTTATTGATCTGTCACTGCCAACAGGCTGTTTAATTCAAATGTCTTTAATTCTAAAGATACCTTCTAAGTAGCTAACCAAGCTAATTAAGCTTTTTATTAAATTATTCTTGAACCTTTTTACTGTTTATCTTCTGACTTATTATTATTTTGACTATGACTTTTAGAACAACTGAAAAACTTCTGTTTGAGGTTGACATACTGTAATGTATTTTTAAATATTTTGACACACAGTGCTGTGAATCATCTTGAACCAACACACTGTAAGCGCCGAATGCATCATGCATTGACACTTTCCTTTAAGCAGTCTAAAAAAAGCAAAAAGTAATTTTCCCAATCCTTAAAATAGATATCAGTGTGTTACAAAAGGGGAAAGACATCACAGAGTGTGTGTGTGTGTGTGTGTATGTACATATTAGTCTACAACATTAACAATTTTCATGGTGAGATTCAGAAAAGGGGAGGACTGTGACATTTTAGATTATGGGCAAAACAACCAATGCAGTTGATGATAATAGCTGATCAACAGACAGCAGGTTCACTCACTTTCTTTCATCATGTAGAGTCAGAGTTTATTTACTGAAGGTTGGGATATTTGGGAACTTTAGATTGCATTTATGTCATGAATTTTGATTTTGGCTATGTTTGAGTTCAGGTCTCTTCCCCTTCTCTGTACCCTGTTCTTAGTTTTAGTTCCTGTTCACTGTTAGTTTTCCCACTTCCCTACTCATCCTTCCCTACTGTTTTTGGATGTGTGCCAGCCCCTTGTTGGATGTTTTTGTTCTGCAGACTGATCATACACCACTGTATGATCTTGGTGCCTGCAATCAAACTATTGAATATTTTACTCTGCCTCTGGAAAAGAGAGCTTAAAATTTGAATTTGCAGTGTAATAAAGGTGGGTCTCTTTTTACCTTGCTGCAGGTGTAACCTAGATCTGTTTTGGTTTAAAATTAGCTTTAAGTGCCATATTTTCATTGATTTCTTTCACTATAACACCCACAAAGTGTGTGTGTGTGTGTGTGTGTGTGTGTGTGTGTGTGTATATATATATATATATATATATATATATATATATATATAGAGAGAGAGAGAGAGAGAGAGAGAGCGATAGAGATAGAGATAGAGATAGAGATATAGATAGATAGATAGATAGATAGATAGATAGATAGATAGATAGATAGATAGATAGATAGATAGATAGATAGATAGATAGATAGATAGATAGATAGATAGATAGATAGATAGATAGATAGATAGATAGATAGATAGATAGATAGATAGATAGATATAGATATATATAGATATATATAGGATTGACTACAAGTGGTAGTTTCTCTTTGCCAGCAAAGGATTTGTTTGTCAGCACTCATTGGATTGAAAAACACTCAGAACAATGGGAAAGTCCAATTAACTCAGTGAAGATATAAGAAGGAGAACTGGATATTTACACAAGTTGGGAAGTTGGGAAGGTCTCTTGGACCCATTTCTAAATAGCTGCAGATTCCAAGGTCATCAGTTCAAACAACTGTATCTAAGTACAAGTTATTCAAAAGTGTCACCACTTTGTCAAGGTCTGGAAGAAGACCCTAACTAAAATTGGTTAGGATGTTCAGAAACAACCCAGGAACCACCAAGGTTCAACCATGCCATGAACTGGAAACTGCCATCAGATTCACTGTCCACAGAGAAGCAAGCTTTACATCACCATGAACTCTTCAACTTCACCTCAAATCAACAGCTAGATGGTTGAAACTTGGTCTCAGGACAATGGTCTCAAACACACATCAAAACTGGTTTTGGAATGGATAAAGCAGGATAACATTAAGCTTCTGGAATGGCCTTCCCAAAGTCCTGACCTGAACCCTATTGAAAATTTGTTTAATACACTGGAAACCAACCAATTTAAACAAACTCTACCAAATCTGCCAAGACGAGTGGTCAAATATCCATCCAGAAGCCAGAAATGTGTTGATGGCTACCAAAAGGATCTAGTTGAGGTGCAACATTTAACATTTAACCAAATATTATTGGGGGTGTATGTATATATTTGAGCCTCTATATATACTTTGGACCCTATCTGGATTAGAGAAAATCTAAGATATATTCAAACTTGTGCATCGAATTCTTATTTTTTAAAAGTCCTTAAAGATGAAAAGCCCCAAATTACCATGACATTCTTGCTAATGTTTCAGCGTGCTAATCCTGCCATTTTTCAGCCTTACAGAGGAAGTTTTCTAAATTAAACTTGAATAGAGGATAAACTGTAACCTTTGCAAAAGCTTGAGCTAACAGAAACCACAAACACGAAATTCACTGTCACCGAGGGAAAATAGCAACATTTTTCACACAAAGAAACTCTCTGTAATTACTTCCCAAACAAAGAAAGAACTAGTTATTTTGATCACTATCAAAAATCAGCAGATTGTGATTGTTTCCTCTAACAAGGAAAGTCTGGGTGTTTATTTGGATATCAAATGTCTAGACCTGTAAATTCTGTGTATAATTGGCACAGTTCAGGCTATTTTTCTTTGGATAAGTAAAATCTTCTGAGATCAGTAAATTGTTTTCCGTTAACAACTTTATTACCAGCGCATTGTTACCGAGCTACACTATATGGCCAAAAGTATTCGCTCATCTGCCTTCACACGCATATGAACTTGAGTGACATCCCATTCTTAATCCATCGGGTTTAATATGATGTCGGACCACCCTTTGCAGCTACAACAGCTTCAACTCTTCTGGGAAGGCTTTCCATAAGATTTAGGACTGTGTTTATGGGAATTTTTGACCATTGTTCCAGAAGTGCATTTGTGAGGTCAGAACCTGATGTTGGATGAGAGGGTCTGGCTTGCGGTCTCCACTCTAATTTCGCCCAAAGCTGTTCTATTGGGTTGAGGTCAGGACTCTGTGCAGGGCAGTCAAGTTCTTCTACACCAAACTTGCACATCCATGTCTTTATTAACCTGCTTTGTGCACTGGTGTGCAGTCATGTTGGAACAGGAAGGGGCCATCCCTAAACTGTTCCCACAAAGTTGGGAACATGAAATTTTACAAAATGTCTTGGTAGGTCGAAGCATTAAGAGTTCCTTTCACTGGAACTAAGGGGCCGAGACCAGCTCCTGAAAAACAACCCCACACCATAATCCCCCCTCCACCAAACTTTACACTTGGCACAATGCAGTCAGACAAGTACTGGTCTCCTGGCAACTGCCAAACCCAGACAAGTCTATTGGATTGCCAGATGGAGAAGTGTGATTCATCACTCCAGAGAACATGTCTCCACTGCTCTGGAGTCCAGTGGCAGCGCGCTTTGTATTGTGCTTGGTGATGTGAGGCTTGGATGCACCTGTTTGGCCATAGAAATCCATTCCACGAAGCTCTCTACACACTGTTCTTGAGCTAATCTGAAGGCCACATGAAGTTTGGAGGTCTGTAGTTGGTGACTCTGCAGAAAGTCTGTTTACTATGCATTTCAGCATCCATTGACCCCACTCTGTCATTTTATGTGGCCTACCACTTCCTGGCTGAGTTGCTGTCGTTCTCAGTCGCTTCCACTTTGTTATAATACCACTAACAGTTGACTGTGGAATATTTAGTAGCAAGAAAATTTCATGACTTGACTTGTTGAACAGGTGGCATCCTATCACTGTACTATGTGGGAAATCACTGAGCTCCTGAGAGCGACCCATTCTTTTGTAGAAGCAGTCTGCATGCCTAGGTGCTTGGTTTCATACACTTGTGGCCATGAACGTAATTGGAACACCTGAATTCAATGATTTGGATGGGTGAGTAAATATTTTGGGCAATCTAGTGTATGTTGTGTCATTGCTTTCAGTGTTAGGAACAGTATTGGTGGGCTCCAAATGCTTTATGTAACATGATAGGAAAATCTTATAAGCACTTTTTTCTGTTCTATATCAACCACATGGTGAGGTGTCTGAGCCTTAATGAATTTGAGATGGCATGAGTTTAGAACTTTGAAAAGTTACAGGAACATGCTTTAAAGTAAACTGGTATGATCATTTCCAGCACGACGGAGTTAACCCAAAATTCAAGGGACCGGCTCTGACCATAAACTGAAAAGACTGAAATGTTAGTCTGAAGAGTTCAATGGGTAAATAAGTCAACAACAATGGTGTATCAGAAATAGGCCCACTACAGACTTCAGTTCTTGTAAAAATGCAAAGCACCTGCCTGATACTGTATCAGTAAAACACAGTTTATAATTATAATTCACTGGAAAGACGGAAGGATTTCCCTTCATGTTCCTTCTTCCCCTGAACCCTAAAAAACTCTGCAGGCTGTAGCTGCAGCATATGCTACCTAATGCTGGCCTTTATCACACAAAGGGAGGAAGCAGGCACCGGGCAGGACCTACACTGTGAATTCACTTCTGGGAATAGCAGTGAGCCACTGCAGAAATATTACAGCCAAAAGTTTATTTCGGAAAGACTGAGACAAAATTGAACTGAAAGTAGTAGATGAAAGCTGCATGCTTTTCTTAACGTATTAAGAATGTCATATAAAGATAAACTATATTATCGAGCACAAAATTACAGCAAGTTTCTTAAAGAAGCCGACACCTGTGCCAAGAAGCTTGATGACTAAGCAAAGCGTGTCTATTTTCACATCCATTGTCAGGCACGTGAAGACACATCCCACGCTGAACATCAGGCCGCAGTAATTGAGGAATACGCCATCTAGTGGCATCATTGAGCAAGACAAGGTACAGGCGATATAATATAACGAAACTTCAGCATCATTGCAGTAGTGGTTTATAGTTTCCACATAGTTTGTCAGGTTTACAGGTTGACTATGAGATTGAAATCTAAAAAGGTACCAGCAATCATGGGACATTATCTGTATTTCTTAATACCATCGTGCAGTGGAACTAATTACATTAATTATGCCTGCATTCCATTTGGTGATTCAGTGCTGAAGCTCTGGTGTGGCACATTTTGGCTCACATCCATGGATCACTCACATCTGAATGTAACCGAGCAGTCATTATTAATTTTATTTGACGGTTTCTGCTATGTCAAGAAAATATTTGAGCATAAGTATAAGGCAAGAAATGTATTTCTCATAACTTTGTATATCCCCAAAATAATTAGCTGAATCACTGCTCATTTGTCTGTGACCTGTCACGTTAACATTATATGTGTATATACTCTCATTGCTTATTGGTGATTTCAATTACACAAGGCATGCATTTATAAAAGCCGATTAACAAGGGAATAGTTACAGCTCAAATGATCTCTGCGTTCTTACAGACTTTTTATGTGAACCCACCTGGAGAGTGCTAAAAGTGTCACGTAATTCTGAGGAAGTAATTCTGAGTAATTCTTGCCCTGTATGAACGTGTTATTCATCAGTATTGTTAGTTTTATTCCTCGGGGCCCTCTAATATCACGCAGACAATACATTCATATTCACTAGAGAAGATCTCGAAGCTACTAGGATAGGTTTATAAACACTTTTAGGTAAGTGCCGTCCTGAAGAGAAGGCCCCTCTTTACGCAGTGATTCTCTCATACACGAACAACACGGAATTTCCAAAAACCTGCCAAAAGTTAGTTATATCAAACTCACAACTCAAAAAGACAACTCAGGAGCAACTCACAACATGTTGCTATGCGGATATCCGCTCAGGTTACAGATTCTTCTGGGATTTATTTTTACACGCGCAATAACTATATTGGTTCACTGGGTTTTTTAACATGATTTTCCATGCGTATGACACACTCTGTGCTCAAGCATACTACAGCTGTTCTTATTCTACGCCTATCCTATTATCCGGGATCTTGTTTTTAACTGCAGATGCATTAGTTGGTCAGCAAGACAAAACAAATTCAGTAGTTTTCTGTCCTTTTGTGCATGCTTAAACAAAACTTGGAGGATCGCCTTGGCATGCATACAGCAGACTCCCTACATAGATGAGCTTAGCTGCTTCAAACCAGTCAGATGTCATTCCTGCATCAGGCACAGCACAGAGCGCCTCGGGCCAAACGGCCTGGTAATTTATTATTATTTTTTTCATCCCATGATGAGAAGGTTTGCTTTTGTCAGCTTTGAGGCGCATTTCGAGCTTTGACATAACCTCCTGTAGGATGTGAGAGCTCCGAGTCAGGGTTATTCAAAAAGCGAAGATAAACATTATACATATGAGTAAAAATCTAGACTAAACATGTGTGTCATATCGCTCCCATTACAGATCAAGAATTTGATTAAGTAATCACTATTCATTTTCTGGACAGATTGCTGTTAGACTATCAGCTTTGTTCTGCAAGATTTAATGATCCTGATTGTAAATAGGTAATGATTTTGGAAAATTCAGGATCTACTGTAGCTGAGGGTGAGCACTAAAACAGGCTCCACTAGAAGCAATTTAGCTGATGCAATGTTGCCATAGTAAGAGTGATTCTTGGCATTAAAAGAAATGATTAGTGTATAAAGTGGCCACATTAAAACGGAAAACCGGAATGTAGCCCATTTTCAGTCAGCTTGTAATCCCCAGCATGGTTTAATACATCGAGCCAAAGGGTGTAATCCAGTCCTATTGAATAAACTTTTCTTCCGTTTATTTTTTAGTTTCACATTTTAAAGTTTCTTGCTGCTTGAAACCCTGTCATACAAAACAGCGCTGGGATTTTCTGTGTTTCTCTGAGGGTTGGCTTGGATAGGCTCGACAAAATAGTTCTCTGACAACCTCTACCGGTTTTTCCTGATGATGCGCCCCAGGCTTCATCGGGGCAAGCACAGAAATTAAAACATGCAATGCATTAAATTAAAGATGACGGACATCTTTTTCTACAGAGTCGCATCAACGAGTCATGAGAGGAAACAATGTTTATTCTCTCTCCCAAGAAGATCTACTCTTTAATAACGTCTCTAATCTGGATTGACAGAAATTTAACAAGGCGGTGACTCTCTCCCTCCCTCTCTCTCTCTCTCATGAGTGGGTGTGTCTTCGTGTCTCAACACGGCGCGCTCCGGTAGATAGACAGCTGCATTCACCTTTCTACCTGCCAGGTGAGACACGGAAAAGACAGTCAGTCCTCGCAGTTAATTTGCGAGTGCACCGTACCAGCTTCTTCATCATTCTCTGGGGAGGCCAGCGTCTGAATGATCCGCTGACCCCCAATCAGGACAGGTGAGCTCAATTACCGGTAAATACAAAATGGGTTGTTGTTTTGTATGTGCAGTTATGCAACCCATTTAACAGCCTTGCTGGTTAGGGTGCATGTAATCATTTTTTTCCCCTCCCAATTTCCAGGTAAAAAAACCAAAAACACCTGCTGCGGCTGGCCTGTGATTATCAGCGTGGCAAACAATGTTCAGCAGTATTAATCAGGTACCAGCGACTCAGTAGGCCTACATAAAAAGTGGCGTGCACTTGTGAGTTCCGCTGTTATTTGTATTTGTGATCTAGCAAGTACAGGAAGAGTACGCACGCACGCACATTTCCACCTGAACACAACTGTGCTCAGTTATACAAAACACCTGCCTCTCTTCGCATGCTTCCTTCTACAGGCTTTCTGTTATCCGCACAGCTGGAAACTTTGCCTGGGAATTGTATGCTCAAAATTTTCAGTCATTGTTTCTGGTAGTGTGTGTAATTTGCATCCAAGGCCTAGGGCAGGGCTGCCACATGGTTTGGAGGGATGTGTGTGTGTGTATGTATATAATTAGTCTTAAAAGCTGGGTTGCATAATTGAACAATTTTAGCTGTTTAAAAACTGTCACTCGTCGCAAAATCTGTGTCACCATTGTATAATTTGATATCTATTAAAGCTACACTACAACCTTGCAGCCTTAAGCAGGCCTTCTGTCTAACCTTTTAATGTCTCTGAAATCAAGCAGGGTCCCATCTGAAGAGAACTTCAGTGTTCTCTTTAAGATTGCCCAAGCTGAAGCGGATTGTCTGATTGAAACTTTTTAACCTCTCGACAGCAGCAGCAGCAGCAGCCACCTTTCTGGCTATTCAGGTGTAGCTTCCAGTAGGTTAGTTGTGACATATCCCACAGAAGGCATGGCAGTGGTTACCACATGCAGACAAACCTTCAGTATTTTAGGTATGTTGGTGAACCAGATCCACTTTCTGTTCTCAGATGATGGGTGTAACTCTGTACTTTCCTCGAGAGTGGCACAATTTAATTAAAATTCTGACAAAAGACTACCTACTGCTGATGGTAACAGCTTCATACAAGGAAGTTATTAGACACTGAGCACATGATTTACTTTAACACGAGCTCAAGATAAACACTGCGAATGAACTAGTGCTGGGTGCATTTTTGATTAAAACCCAAATGGAAAGATGGTTGCTTGTGTCCCTATACAACAATAAAAAATGAGGAACAAGTGCTTTTACAGCACTTCCTGCTGTATATGTCTTTTAAGTGCAGCTCATGTGTTGATGCACACATACCTGGAGGTCTGTACGTCGTTTAAGGTTTCTTCACACTGGGTTTCCTTTACTTTAGCATTGCTTGAAATAACCTTAAAGACAAACACATAACTTTAAGCGGAGAAGTGGTATGAAATGAACCTGGATATCGATGAACACAGCCACAGTTCAAACTTAAAAAAACCCCTTCTGCTAGGTCTATTTTCTTGTGAAGATGACTCATAAAAATCCTGAGGCTTTGGGTAGTTTCTGCCTTGCGGAGCTCCTAACCTGTACTACAGGTAAACCTGTGGTTAAGTGACATTCTGGTAATGCATGTGTAAAGATTTAGAGGTCATTTGAGGTTTGAAACATTCTGTATTACTGGTTCACTAATAAAGGGCTTCTCAAACTGCAGGCAGGCTCCACTGAGGGGGCTGCTGCAGTAGATTACCAAGGTTGGGGGGTCAAATGGAGTGAATCTAAGCTGAATGTATTTGCTGATACAATAATGTGCTGACCTTTGACACTAAAATTCACTCTGCATCCTTTTTTAAATTTTTAATGTGATAAATCTTGTGGGATGAAGGTGGACATGGCAGGACAGCTCTGCTATACACTGGAGTCTCTCAGTAGACTGAAACTTCACAAAAGAATTCAATTCAGAATGAGTGTCAGTGCTGATGCAATTTATTACATTTGGAGATGCTACAATTAAAAGCAACTTGATAAATTAATTTTACTTAAAAAAAATGTCCAACACATGTTGATACATGATTGGTAGATTGCATAAAGCCCTAGATTAAAGAAAATTAACAGACAACACATGAAACTAAAGTAATATCTGAAGCACAACATCCACAAATACAGTCATTCTGATTTTTACCCCCCACCAACTGCAAGCATGTCCACTAGGTGGTGCTCTAATCAAAGAATAAATTAGGGAGCCCCACCTTCGTAGGTGTGCTAGCTCTGCCACATCTTTAAGCTTTTCCCATTTTTAAGTCCCCTGAAAAATGACATACATGGCACATCCCATCAGCTAATAGCACATACTGTAATTCAGTGATACTTGCATGTTTGCTCTTTGCAATACAAACAAAAACAAAAAGATTCTAATAGCACGGGGCATTGTTTTGGAAGCAGATTTATAGTTCCAGCAGCAAGAAATATTCAATGAATCATTCTGTGGCCATCAAAACATTTGAGCAAAAAACAATGTGCTCTTCATTTTCCATATTTATTATAACCAAAAAATACCAGTCTCCAAAAAAGTAAAAAAACAAATGTGTGTGTATGTGAGCAGGGATAAAGATTTTGTGTTTGTTTTGTTTTTTTTACATCATCTGGATGCATTTGTGTTGTGGAACAGTTTTCTGCAAGCAGGAAGTCCAAGACAAAGAAGAGGACTGGAAGTGACAGCAGGGAAGCTTATTCAATGAAAACTGAGGAAACAATGTGAGGAAAGATGAAAAAATATTGTACAAAAATAAATATAAAGCTCCCTTTCTTAACAAAGACAACTGGTAGGATACAAAGTTTCAAAGAGGGAAAAGAGAACTTGTTTTCCACAAAATGGGACATGATTTGGTCTCGCAAATTAAAAACAGAAAACACATTTAAACACAGCATCTGTGCCGTAAGCACAAGCATGAATTCAGGTTTGACACAGACAGGCAACATACATGCATTTCATTTGGTACTGGTTCTTTTATGGGCCAGTTGGATATGACAAGCTCATATGAAAAATTGGCAGAAGAGAGAAATATTGTACAGAAGTATATGAGCTAGCAGATATTTTGTTTATTCACAAAGAGAAGATTATTGGCCTTTTGCAGCTTTAGCCCTTTCTGATAATAAAGAGGGAGCCAGTTAATATTGATATTGAGCTGAAACGCATGTACATATCTGTACACTCTCAGTAAGCATGCACATAGAAACAGTAAGTCATATACAGTCATACCACTTTCAGTTTAAGGGTGACTGGGGATTTTAAAAGAGCCCCTTACAAGCAAAAAACACCTACAGCCCACTGATGTCCATGGATCACCGCAAAGCTCCACCTCTTCTGCACTGGAACAAGGTGGGAAACGTGTCAAAGCCAGAACTACCAGCACCGTAATAAAGGCTTAATTTTTTTCATTTTAATTACAGCAACAAAAATGTATCCCTTCAGAGTCAAAGGCCGTGTGGCACATGGTCAAGGCCCGTGAGGCCTCATTGCACAGCATGAGGAGAGAACAGAACTGCAGCATGGGTGTAACAAAGAAGCTGCCATGTTATCTAAGACACTGTAGCAGCCACATTGGACCAGACAGGCATATCCCATGAAGAGTCACGAGGAACTCTGACATTGTATGGTTATATCCAGCGGAGGCTTTAAGCCCTTGTGATGGCACGGTCTACAGATGGGACAAATACCAGCACACGATGACCACAGCAGGTGAGGAGCCAGTTCCTTCATTTCAACAGTTATGTGCGAGTTTGTGTTACAAGGCTGCTCTTTTGGCTAGGCTTAATGTCAAGTCAGTTCAAAGAAATATTAAATCACAATTTACAAATAATAATAATAATTAAAAAAAGGGGGGGGTGATGAGTGTGGTTCCAGCACTCATATATCCACTTCCTCAACTTTGGGCCAACTTTAGCACGATATTTAAAAAAAAAAAAAAAATCCCATTGCCGGAACTTGTCCATAGGCTTCTGGTCAACAGAGAGTGAATGGGTAAAAATAAAAAGATAATGAGGATGACGGAGAACTGACAGCATATCTGAACATGGAAGAGAGCCTGAGTCACCGCTTGTGATAGGCACCTGGAAAAGATGGACGAGAGGGAGAGAGAATGAGAGTGAGATCTGTCAGCAGCTTCATACACAGCAATGCAATTTATGCTGCAGTGTTTATGGACTGCACTTTGCAGTTGTTCCAATGTAGAATTCAAGAGCTTATTTATTAACAATCAATGACTCATCTAATTATTAAAAAAAAGAAAGAAAAAAGTATCAGAAGAACTGAACACTGTCTGCCAGCAGTCTCATGTATGCATTAATGTAGGCAGTAGTGAGAAAACGGCCATTTCTCCACTTGAAAGAAATGAAGATTTCCATTTTAACTCTCATCTGGATTGATGGAAATCCATCTGCAGATTTAAAGCTTTAACAAATTCAAAATTAACTCCTCCTTTCCAGAAAATATTCAGCCAGGAATGTTGGGATTTCTGATTTCACAGCTATGAGAACAAAGTAGGAAGATGTTGCTCTGGAGTACGTGCATTTATAGTTAATATGCAATAATAATGGAAATAACAGTGTTTAAAGAGTACACTAATTGGCTTTATTTAGGATAAATACTGAAGTACCTTTGTAAGCTGGATCAGGTCTGGTGGGAGCACGAGGGGCAGCCTGGTGGTCTGGGTAGACATAGCCAGGGTTGACATTCTCATAGTCATGTGTACGCGGCTGAGGAGGTCTGAAACATGCAGAGAAAAGAAAAAGAAAAAAAAATTATTAAATGACCAAGTTTCTGCTTCTTCACCGACTGGAAATTTCTGCTCTCAAGGGCCTCATACCTCGCAGGCTTGTGGTTCTTATGCTTTTGGTATTCATACTCCTCTCGTGTTCTGGTCGGACGACATCTTCCGAATTTGGCTGGAAACCAAGAGAAATTATGGTTCTTGTACCACAGAAGAAATACATTTTTATATGGAGGAAAAAAACAAAACAAACAAAAAGAAACTGCAAAAGTAATTCACTCAAACCATGCATTTTAAAAATAAGCACGTATGATCATGGAAAATTACCCTATACAGCCTCCCTCTGGCCTCCTCCTTTCCATTGCCATCCTCTCCCTCTCCCTCTCCTTCTCTTTCTCCCGTTCTCGATTCTTCCTGTACTCCTCTTTCTCTTGTTCCATCAGCAGTCGAGTCGATTTCCTGACAAAATGAGACCAACCAGATAATTTACCCAACCACAGGAAAACTGCCTTGTCATATCAGATTTTACATATGAACAAAATATATATCACATGACATACAGTGGTGTGAAAAAGTGTTTGCCCCCTTCCTCATTTCCTGTTTTTTTGCATGTTTGTCACACTTAAGTGTTTCGGAACAGCAAACCAATTTAAACAATAGTCAAGGACAACACAAGTAAACACAAAATGCAATTTGTAAATGAAGGTGTTTATTATTAAAGGTGAAAAAAAATCCAAACCATCATGGCCCTGTGTGAAAAAGTGATTGCCCCCCTTGTTAAAACATACTATAACTGTGGTTTTTCACACCTGAGTTCAATTTCTCTAGCCACACCCAGGCCTGATTATTGCCACACCTGTTCTCAATCAAGACATCACTTAAATAGGAGCTGCCTGACACAGTAAGGTCCACCAGAAGATCCTTAAAAGCTACACATCATGCCGAGATCCAAAGAAATTCAGGAACAATTGAGAAAAGAAAGTAATTGAGATATATCAGTCTGGAAAGGATTATAAAGCCATTTCCAAAGCTTGGGGAATCGAGCGAACCACAGTGAGAGCCATTATCCACAAATGGCGAAGACATGGAACAGTGGTGAACCTTCCCAATGGAATGCTCAGTGATTGAAAGAGGTCAAAATCCACAGCAACTGCCCATAAAACTGAGGTTCATCCTCTCCAGCTGCCCAAGCGATCCTCATGCCAGTATGTGGCTGGGTCAAGTAGATGGACAG
>JAMQGT020003325.1:0-15000 GCA_024447675.2 Pterophyllum scalare
CTGAATTGACTACTCCGATATTTTTAACGCGAGTCAGTTTGTCTGTGAATTTAATGAAATGCAGGATGTTTTAGAAATATCTATCAGACCTTTGTAAATGTTGTTGTGTGTTTAATGTTATATAAACATTTCTTTTTGCCAAATTTATTTATGTTGTGTTGTTTGGAGGACAAAAGTCAGGTTTGTGTTGTCAAGACAACCAACACCAGGAGACCTGACTTGACTGAGACCAAGCCGATCAACCCACTATAAATATAGACTCACTCAAGTATAACCTACAGAAGTACTGTGTTCCTGGGCACAGCATGATGTTGATTTGTATAACATGTTAGAGCACAAGGATTCTGTTTAGTCATTTTATATATATATCTGGGGATTTTTTCTTTTACACACACACACACACACATGTATATATATATATATATATATATATATGTGTGTGTGTGTGTGTGTGTGTATGTGTGTGTGTGTGTGTGTGTGTGTGAGAAAAAGAAATCCCCATTCGCCCTGCAGGCGGTCTTCATTTATCCTCCAAGCCTGGGTCCTCTACCAGAGACCTGGGAGCTTGAGGGTCCTGGAACAGTATCTTAGCTGTTCCCAGAACTGCAGTCCTCTGAACATCTCAGATGTGGTTCCTGGAATCTGCTGGAGCCATTCTCCCAGTGTAGGCGTCACTGCCCTGAGTGTTCCAATTACCACGAAGACCACTATTACCTTCACCTTCTGCATCCTCTCCAGCTCTTCTCTGAGCCCCTTGGTATTTATCAAGCTTCTTGTGTTCCTTCTTCTTGATGTTGCCATCACTTGATATTGCAGTGTCAATCACTATGGCTTTCTTCCTCTGCTTGTCCACCACTACAATGTCCGGTTGGTTAGTCATCATAAGTTTGTCAGTCTGTATGTGGAAGTACCACACTATCTTAGTTCTCTCATTCTCGACCATCCGTGAGGGCATACCCTTTAGTTTATAAAGAAAAAGAAATGAAGAGATGTGCTGATCTTTGAATGTATGTCCACCAAAAGCCAAAGAAAATTAGCAAGAGCTGCAGTAGATGCTTATAGTTTTAGGTATTACAATTTTAAAAAGAAAAAGAAAAAGAGAAGTGTAAAAAACTATGATATGAGGATTTAAAAAAAAAATAGCTTCTGTTTATACATGCAAGAATTTGGGAAAACTGCTTTCAAATAAATGCAGTGTATTCATCCGTCACTTGATCAATGCCAAACCTGTAACCTACACAGTCTGAGTTGGTGCATGGAGCTTAGACGTTTAAAAAAATGTGCTGTGGTTCACATTCAGTTTACAGGCATCGGATAATCCTAACAACAGATGGACAGAAACACGAAATTAATATATATTCTGGTGGTCTACAGCAACTAATAATAAGTGCTTCCTAATCATACACCATATCAGCTTAATGATGTAGCAGTCTACTGTACTGTAGTGACAAAAATTAATGAAACACGAACTATGTCTGTGTGTGCAGCAAGTAGCTCAAAATAAGAAAAATAAAAAATACACGTAACCGACGTGACGTGTGTATATTTCGGCCAATCGCAAGATAGTGGGCGGGACAAAATATGAACGAGCGGAGGATTCAAAACGAAGATGGCGGTTGAAAATGGTTCCCTAAACAGTCACAAACTCGAAAGAAAGTAAGGAGTTTTCGTTTAATGTCGCAAAGATTTACAGTCTGCAGTGCTGCAGAGTGAATTGTGCGTCTGTAAGACGATTAACGCTAGTAAAAAACTGTTTTTACTACTTTGCATTGGGACTTGTTTCTGATTTGTTAGCATTTGTTAGCTAAGTTAATCTATCAACACTTATAGCACCAGTTTATATTAACATCAGCTACCCTTAATTCGATTATTTATCTTACGTCTGGCATTTGCTGATTTATTTTGGTTACAGGTCGAAGGTTTAATATTTCCAAATGAGCATCAGCACGTGCTGTCTGTGTTTTCTTAAACAGGGAGACAAAATGCAACGTGTTTATCAGTCAGGAGAAGTCAAACCAGCCTGTCATCTTTAACCCGGACTTCTTCGTGGAGAGGCTGAGACATGAACATCCACAGGCATTCACGGACTTAGTACTTAGTAACATAACTCGATTGATAGATCTACCAGGGGACGAGTTTGCCCAGCTCACTGGAGAATCGGAACCTAGAGTGCCCGCATCCAGTGGGTTTCTACGCTCCTTTAACTTCCTGAGACGGAAAGGTTAGTTGTGTAGTGTTTCAGTTATGTGAACTTTATCTCCAAGGCTGAAGTAATAAAGTAATTTAGTAATCAGCATATAATTTAACGCATTCAGTTATTTGTATCATTTCCCCATTACCTAAATATTCCAGTAAAATATTCAAAGGAAGATGTTAGCTAAGACAAAGTGGGATAAGTCAGGGAGATGAAGAAAGTAGACCGGAGTACTGGGAGGATAGACCACAGCAAAGAGGGAAGTGGCAAAGGAAAAGGTTCAAAGTGAGTTGTATGTGTGGCTGGACAATAAGGAAGGAGAAAAGGACTTGTATCGAATGGCTAGGCAGAGCTGGAAAGGATAGTCATAATGTGGCTCTCACAATAGGTCCAGTTGTACACGCAAAGACTAAAGTCAGCCTTGCTGTGTCATTTGATGTCTTGCAGACAAAGGAGTTGTTTTTGGTGCACCGTTAACTGAAGAAGGAATAGCACAGATCTATCAGCTCATTGAATACCTGAATAAAAGTGAGTATTGATTAGTATGCCCATATAACCTGACATTTAAAGGACACTGTCATCCAAAGCAGTTTATGATATTGTGCATTTGCATGTGTGCCCTCCAGAGGCAAAGAACTTCTTAACAATATTATTTTTTGAAACATGATTAAAATAACTGAATTATAGTGGATTATAAATGGCAAGCATCGCACTTTCTGCTTGTTCTGTAACTTAGTTTAAGCATTGAATTGCCATGAGGTCATGGTTTATTTCTAGAAAGCAATGATGTCATTCACTGAAAGTGGACACTGGATGAAAATGTTTGAGTCAATAATTTATCTGAAAGCACTTTGCTCTTGCTGAAGCCCTCCTTCCATTTCATTCACTCCATCACTCTCCTTACTGCTGTGCCTCTGGTTCTCTCTGTCTGCCCCCCCCTTTCTGTCTGTCTCTCTCCATCTCTCTTTCCCATCCCTCAGACCTTCATGTGGAGGGGTTGTTCCGTGTGCCCGGCCACAGTTTAAGGCAGGCAGCCCTGAGGGAGATGCTGAATACTGGGGCAGAGATAGATCTAGAGACAGGCGATTTCCACCCCAATGATGCTGCAACATTGCTCAAGTCTTACCTGGGAGAGCTTCCAGAGCCTGTGCTGACACACAGACACTACCTTGCTCACCTGAAGATTGGAGGTGCTGGTTGGCTTATACACAGATCCTTGTCATTCAGATTAATGTAAGATCAGGAAAAATATTACTAACCTCTCTTTTGTAATATTTTTCATCTCCTGTTTCTAGAGTTGACTTGCTTTGATGATAAGGGGGATAAGACAAATGTGCCAGATAAGGAACGCCAGATTGAGGCGTTTCAGCTCCTGTTTATGCTGCTCCCACCTGCCAACCGGAGCTTGTTGAAGTTGTTGTTGGATTTACTGCACAACACTGCTCGCAGTCAGCACATTAACAAGATGTCTGCTATCAATTTAGCCAAGATGTTTGCTCCACAAATCATCTGGCCCAAAAATGTAAAGACCTTAGGTTCATTTCGCCTCTACCCTCCAAAACTTTACACCGTGTTTGCAGTCAAATGAACCATGACACTTATATTTTTTTGTGTTTCTTTTTCGCCTTTTTTCCCTCCTTTCTTTTAATGTTACAGGTAATGGCAAGTGATCTTCAGGGAGACATAGATAAACTGAATAACGGCATAGCATTCCTTATTAGGCACTCGCAAAAACTGTTCAAGGTAAGCTTACCTGGGGTCAGTTGCTTCGTTTATTTTTTTAAAAAAAACAAAATTTTTATAAATTCCTATTAATAGAAAGTTTTGATTTTGAGCAGGTTTACAGCAAGAAACTGAGTGACTGATGTAGCCCTTTTAATTTAGAGTCTGAAGTTTAGCAGTTTGCAGTCTCTGACCCGTAGCTATCAGCAGATGTTTTGTACCTTCTATGTTGATGGGAATCCATCAGCATAGAAGGTACACGATGGTTTAACTCTCGCTTGTTGTGGTGTCTCTCTGCCTTATGTCTGGTAGAATATGTCTCAGATCAGGATTAAGATGAAGTTATTTTACTTAGGTAGTTAGAATATTCCATTTATAGGTTTGTTAATTGCAGCTGGGACTCTCGCGATCATTGACCAACACGTTCACTTACATCCTGCATTCTTGCATTGTGCAGTAGTAAAAAAAACCCAATGAAGAACAGGGTTAGCGTTAATGCACTATGCTCTATGTAAAAGGTAGCATATGGGATGTTTTAATGTCTGCCACATTGATATATTTAATTATTCTAAGCTTTCTCTGAGAGTGTAATGTTTGTTTGCTTTCATTGAAGGCACCTGTGTATATCAAAGAATATGCTCGCTTATACTTCACAGGATCAAAAGCTCTTCAGTCAAATGTAAGTACTTTTGTTTTCTGTTTCTAACAGTGAGAATAGGGAGTTAGTCCTGCAGTACATTTATCTAGAAAGTTATTTTCAGAGCTTCTGGAATTATGTTTTGTGTTTGCATACTATTAAATCCAGTCGCTTCAGTGTTTGGTTCATTTTTAGATACTTGAAGTCTAAATCCAGAACCTGGAGAGGCTGGTATCTTCTGCAAGGTGTTGAATTAGAATAATTTTCAAAGGACCGTGAAATAAAACATTTAAATTTTGATGCAGTGTTCAGATTGTAAAGCTGTTTATTTGTTGTTCGAGTTTGTACACTATCACTTTACTGTATAGATTTTCTCGTTGCTATATCTCTCAGAAACTATTTGTTCGAATGCTGTTGTTTTCTGTGTCCTGACATTTTTAGGATGACTCGACTCTCTGTTCTGGGGCCAGAGAGGGGCCCTGTGGCTGCAGTAACAGAGGCCTCCCCCTTCTCCCTCCATAACAGTCACATCTGATACTCAGAGTTACACTGAATCAGCCCTCAGAGAGCTGTACCAGCAGGTCAACAACATGCCAGAGTCTGCCAAAAAGAAAAAACTCATTAGACAGGTACAGTAGCTTCTGTGAGGAGAAAGACATGCATGCAAGCAAGCTACTTACAGAACCAGCACATAATGTGGTGTGTATTTGTGTGTAGATTGAGAAACAGCCTTTACTGACACCTTCGGCAGACTCTCGGACGCCATTCAGCAGGAAACACTGGCGTTCGCGCTCTTTTGGTGGGATAATAAAGGTTTGTTGGCAGTATTTATGTGTATGCATCACCTGCACTTGCATTAACCTTCACATGATTTATTTCATACTTCCTTCTTATAGTCATTCAGTTCCTCTTATATTTTTGCTTGTGATGCTGTTAACAATCTATTGATATAGAACACTAACATTTCAAGACTATGATTTTTTTTTAAAAATTAAATTAAGCAAATTCAACAACAAAAAAAATCTGTTGTCTTTAATGATCTCTCAGCACTCACATCTCCATTTTTATTTTTAACAGAAGAAAGTATTCGGCAGTCAAATGTTAACAGAGAAAGAAAACAGCAGACCACAGAATCATCTGCCCAGCTGCTCTGCTGATGGACAGATAAACGAAAGCACCAGCTGTGCAGCAGTGAGTATTATGCTATTATACCACAAAAAAAAGTATATAATAAACAAGTCTCAGAGGAGAACCTCCCTCTTGTTTAACATTAGAATAAACACTGTAAGGTATTAGCTTCCACTGTGGCCCTGCAGACTCAGACTAGTCTTTAGTATCCTGACACCTGACTGACTGCTGTTTTAGATAGTAGTAATAAGACAGGAAATAAACATGATCCAGGGGATAATCTTTAAAAATTGGCTATAATAATCCCCCATGATGATGATTATGATGTAGAGTGAAACACTTAAGAAGGAATTCTGTTAACCATAACTACAACTAAAATGCCACACTGATATTATGCTTTTAAAACTGTCATCAGCTTGAGAGTTTTCCTCATTACTGCACTGAACTTTTGTGGCCTTTCAGCCATCAGTCTGCGGTTCACAACAGGGAGCGCTTAGATTGCTAATGATGCCTGTGCTCAGCTGAAAGGGCTAAACATGACCTAATCCTTTTCTTCTTCTTTTTTTTATTCCGCTTTCCTCCTTCAGGATTAATTGTCCGTGAAAGGATATCCTCCTCACAACTTGGAAACCGTCAGTCTGATTTAAAGTAACTAAAGGATCATCTCGAGGCATAAAACAGAAGGTGTATTGTACTGTTTTCTTTACATGCCATGTTTCGATCAGCTGCTTTGCTTTTTTTTTATTTACACATTTTTTTTCTAGACATTTTGTTACAAAGTTTGAGACTTTGAGGTCAAGAATCTCCATCTTTTTCTCAACTTTTTATTTTCTCAATTCAGCAAACATAATTGGCGTGAGAGTGCTGAAATGTTCCTTTTTCTCACTTCAGTTTACCACTTTTCAAGAGTTGCTTATTCAAGAGTCTTACTTTCCTTGTTCACTGATGATGTTCTGTATTATGTAGTGTATTTGCACTGGTGGATTTTGGGGTGCTTAGCTTTGTGATTGTTTATTTTGAAAAGTGTATTGTATTTATTTTTCATTGGTCTTCTGGATGCTTTCCTTCTGAATGGATCTCATCAGTATAGGGCATTCAGTGTGAAATGTGATATGCAAATTTTTCTATTTAAATGTTAAATTTGCTTTTAAGTTGTAATGCATTTAAGTTAGGCCTGGTCAGTGAAAACCAAAGTGATTTAATCCAAAATGTGCCTTAAAGTGAACATATCTAAAGGTTTTATTTGACACCAGGATTTTCTTTCCCTGGTAACTAATTTTACATGTTGATAAAATAAGGAAGTAAATACCATGAAAATGAAGGGAGGTACTGAGTGAAAGGTCAGTGGAGCATGTGTACTTATTTATGTGTTTGTTTCACTTTAGCACAAATCCTTCATGACACTATGATCCCTCAAACTACTGCTTTAAACTGAATTTTGGTTTTCTGGGGTTCATCTTTAGATCTTATACCTGGTTTGGATTCTTACGTAGCACTAGATTTATAGCTTTATATGCATTCATTTTTTATTTATTTTTTTTACCTTTATAGTTTTTAAACAGTTTTTAATGTTTCTATTATGCTTCATCAATTTTTTTTATTTTTTTATTTTCACTGAGTGGTTGAATGCAAATTAAGATAAATCTCTTATTTGCCCTCAGCTGTATGTGGTAATCCAGGTGTTTTTCTGGAAGAGTTTTGGCTACAACCACTTTTTACCTCAATGTCTTACTCTTTGAGTAGTACTCACTTTGCAGTGCTGTTACAATTTAACTCTGTGACAGCTGCTGCACAGTCAAGCTATGTAAACTGATGAAGCTGGTGCTACTGTGAAGCTATGCAACTCAATGTAATTAAAAGACATCAAGCTGCATTTGATGGTTGTCTCTTTTTTCATTTGAAAAGTCAGAACTTGTCATGTTAGAATAGAGACGCTTTACGAGTATGTTTTCTGATTATTTCCCCCCTTTTATTTAATCTTGAGTTCAGTACTGCTGCCTGAACCTTTGTGGTGTTTTTTTTCAGCCACAAGGTGGTGCTCTTTAGTTGCAAATAATTAGGTAGAGAGCCAGGATCGAGTCAGTATGAAGACAGATATCTCTACATTGTAAATTCTAAGTATTTATTAAAATAAGAATAAAGCATGCCAGCAATTTATTGACATGCATATATTATTAGTTCCCCTAAAGATTTTCACATACTTTGATCTTGCATCTCTATCAGTACATGTGCCAGTGTCCTACATCCAGAAGATTGTCAGTAAAGTGCATATGACAGCAAAATTTTAGGCTCATGACCAATAATAGAAGAGGAAAAAAAATTTGGAAAAAATATTTTTCAGTGAATGGAGTTACAGTTTAAAACAAATAGTAAGAGCAGGAATGTCTGTGTGTCGTTATGGTGTCCATGTCAACGTATGCTTGGAATTATAAGTATACATTGTAAACATCTGGGAGAATAAATATACAACAGACAACTTCCCTGATAGGAAGTGTATTGCTTTACAGCTAAAACTCCACAAGGGTTTTATTTAGCATGAGCTTGATGCCTGTAAAATGACTCGCTGGTACTGTAATCAACTTCACATTATATCAAAATATATACGTGTATGTATGTTTGTGAGTGGATGTGATTTTTTTCTTTAAATGTATGCATTAAAATGCCTTTCAGAGGGAGCTAATTCTGTCCATATTCTAAGCTGCCACTAACAGATCATTTGAGTTAAAAGGAAAACACAATTAAAAGTTGGAATTTTTTCTTTTAGTAGGCTGGCATGTGTATCGCACCCCACACAGGCCACTTGTTCAAAGTATTTTTCCCTTTTCTCTGAGGCACATTTGTGTTAGAGAGAAACAAATAACTGGTCTGAAGCACACTGGAATTTTCTGGATTCTACATTTAGTTTCTTTGTATTTCATGCATGTTTCAATTTTTTTCAACTCAAGTGCACGGGAGCTTCTTGGTAGACAGTTTTATTTTTCCTTTCATGCAGACTTGGGTAAGAGCTGTATGAAAATGTTAAAAGTGAGTTGCGTAAATGTGGGAACCCCTGTTTAAAGTTTCTGTAAATGTAAATTGTCAAGGTGAGTAAAGAGTGGACTAATCACCAATAAGCATATGTCAGCTAAGGCATGCTCTTTTAAGCATGCCTGAAACTGAATATGAAAATAATCTATGCCCAGAAAGCGGGAGAAGGCCATAGGAAGAAGGAAAAATACCTGCTTTCTCAAATCTGTAAGTTAACAGAAATAGTGAAGGGCAGGTTGAGGTGTAGAAGACAAAACTTTCTAAGAGAACTTTGTGCAGGATTTGACACAGGAGCACTTTGTGTTTGGGCTGTAGCCACTGTCACAGGAATGAATTCGGTTAATTAGCAGCAAATTCTGGCACAGTGTTTTTTTTAAGAAAAAGAAAAGCTGAAGATGTAAAGAGGATTTCTTCTTCAACAGGATAATGATCCTAAACACTTTAAAAGTCCACAGTGGACTACACTCAAGAGAGATTCAAGCAGAATGCTTTGATATCGCACTCACCGACCAAGACATCACGAAGATTTGTGGCTAGATCTCTAAAGCTCAGTGCGGTGTGTAAAAAATGGTCCATGAATCTCACAGAACAGTTTCTTGCAGGAAAAATGGGACTGAGGAATGTTTGGCTTGTGATATTTGCCAAAAGGAGTGCTGACCATGCAGGGTACCCAAACTTTTGACGTTAGGCTTCTAAAACTGCACAGATAAAAATAAACCATGTTTATCTTACTTGCAATATTAAATAATTAATTCATCATTATAATCTTATACATTTTGGACTTCCTTTCCTTGGTTGGCTCTTCACAGTAACAGATTTTAACCAGGGGTGCCTAAGCTTATATATGGTACAGTCCACATTAATTGGGTTTCCTCATTTAAGTCGGTTCTTGGTAACGGCTTATGTTTTGCAAACTCTCCTCTGCCAGACGGTTGTAATTGCTACTATGTCTTCCTATGGCTTTGTGAGCAGCAGAATTATTCCTTTTGCGTATTTGTGTGCAAGGCTCTGGGAGAGCGGAGGGATGTTACCACCACCCCTATTACCACTAAACACCACCGTCTCCTCTTTAATTAACCATTCATAGAAAGAAGCTCTGTGCTGCACTGACATTTTTACTGGGACAGATGGAGCTTTTACTCAAGTGTTATGTGTGTGTGTGTGTGTGTGTGTGTACACCTGCTTGTGCACATTAATATGTGCATGTTCTGAACTGGTCAAGCAACAAAGCAGACATGCACCCGAATTCAAGCATATCTTATTACATCGTCCCTGACTCTTTATTCTCTTTGTGGCTTTTGTCAGTTAAAACAAATGGGGTTCTTATGTCTGTGTGATTTGCTGATATTAATGTTGGGAGTGATCCACCCCCAACCCCCAAACCCCCCAAGCACAGCCCTCTGTAAATCTAAACCACAAACCTTGGAGCGGAGCCATACTAAGACAAAGTTTTAGGTGCTTTTTTATATTGAAAACTGTGCAGTTGTTAACCAAGGAGAAAACTAGGGAGCGCTAATTAAGGTATAGTGGTGGTAGTTCTTGACTAAAAATCCAAAAAGTAGAAACCGACATCAAAACCATCACTTAATGAGCCTTTCTTGTGATACACGGCACTAAACAGCTTCTTGCCTTTGCCTTTACTCATCTGAACTAAAGCATTGCCCATCTCATGAGAGAACAACTAATATGCAGTAAATGTGGCCTAAGTATTAATTAGTGGTGACTAATGGTTTATCAAGAGTCTTTAATTAAATACATGATCAGTATGCAGAATCACACACGTGTGTTCAATGAAAAAGTTTGATCCATGGATATTCCTTTTCTTTCTTTATAAAGTCTCACACCTTATTTTAAGGTGTCACCTTTTGTTTTATTGATTTTTTTTCATATAACTGCACCAAGCAATTATGACCTGAACTCATTAAAATGGGAACAAATCCAGAATAGTGATTTGCAATTCCACAAAGTGCAAATCAAAATGCATTTGGAGAAGTTTCCTGAAGGCTACAATTACACTGTCAACAGCAGGCACTCTCTGATATACACACACAGTTTTAACGAAATTCAAAATGTTATTTATTATGAATTCCTGCAAAGGGAATGATGTCCTGCATATGCTGCTTATAGTTCAGTTTTGTTTTTGTTTTTTACCTCTGTCCTTTTCTCAGTGCAACTTTGAGCCCAGAATGGGAATGCATGATCCTGGCAATAAGAGAGATGGACTGTGTGCCAGATGCTCTCATAAACTCAAAAAAACAGAGCAGGTATGATTGGGAGTGTAGTGGTTTGCCTTTGCATTTGCATACATTAGACTATATTTTCTGTTTCTGTGGCTATGCTTTGCTTAAAATATAGTGTTGACTTACTTTTTATGGTGGTGGTCTGCCTCCCCTGCAGGATCTGTGGTGATCTGTGGAGGCAGAATGAATGCATGTATGATTTTTCATCCCAGCTCCCTGCTGCTGCTGCTGCTTCTGTCTGTGTGGCCATGCTTGATATACATGTTAAGACCCACACTAACTGATTATTTATTCCGGTTTTTTGCCTCCCCGGACTGAGGTGTTGATTCCTTGCTTCCCTATTGGGCGCGCGCGCACACACACACACACACACACACACACACACACACACACACACACACACACACAGCTCGTTCTCCCCACAGCCTCTCCCTTCAGGCAGGGGTTATGCAGTGTCATGCAGGTTAGGTCTCCCTCTCTTGGGGTTCGCCTGGAGGCAAACCTGAGAGAAAAGAAGGAGTGGAGTGAGTGAGAAATGAAAAAGAAAGATACTTGGTGTAGGTTTGTATTGTGAATAGAGACAAGGGAATGAAAAGGGGATCTCAGGAATGAGAGTGAGTTCAGGCAGGGTTCTGGAGGGGGTGTTGCATGGGGAGCGAGAAGAGTGGGGGGAGGAGAGGAGGGGTAGGGGTGGAGTCGGGGGCTCTGCTATTTGTAGATCCTTGTGATGGATGACTAGTGTGTGTGTGTGTGTCTGTGTGAGTGTGTGTGTGAGTGTGTGTGTGTGTGTGTGTGTGTGCATGTAAGAGAGAGAGAGACTGGCATTTTTTTCTTTCCTCTCTTTGCCTATTCCCTCTCTCTTCAGGCAAGCAGAGCAGAGCAGGACTGAGTGAGAGGAGGACAGAGACGCAGACGTGTGCAGACCAGAGCACACCAACTCCACAAAGACAAGAGAGGAGAAGAGTTTGCAAGGAGAACATAAGAAACAACAGCTTTTTTTCTTTCCTTTTTTTTTTTTACATCTGAAAACTGTGGCGGATATCAAACCAGCATCAAAAGAATTCTGCAAGAACAAAAAAAGGATTTGTATGGCTTCACAGCAGAGAGGAAAATATTAACATTTGTTATGTATAATTTTTTTTTGTTCATGTTCACCACATATATATAAAATTATTTTAGTGGACTTGTAAGGCATAACAGGACTCTTGGAAGCAGACATAGAGAGAGGAAGCTGGACACAGAGAAGTAAGGGTTTGTTAAAAGAAGAGCAGGCTGTTGTGCTGGTGAATATGGCCATTAGAGGAAGCTTTTTTGAGGCAGGCATGGGCAGGCTGGCCGGGCAGCCACTTTGGATGTGGGTGGTGATGCTCTCTGCCCTGATAGTTGGCAATGCCAGTGGCTGCCCAGCACTGTGTACCTGCAGCGGAACCACAGTGGACTGCCACGGACTGGGTCTCAAAACCATGCCAAGGAATATCCCCCGCAATACTGAAAGACTGTGAGTACGATCTCTTACTTACTTCTGTATGTGTGTGTGTGTGTGTGTGTGTGCGCGCATGTGTATAAGTGTGTGTGTGTGTGTAACAGAAGCTGTAATGTCTTCTTTTCTTACTAGTTCTCTTCTGTTTCCTTGGTAGACTATAGTAGTGCACATGACTTTGCTTAGACTGAAACAGAACAATAGCCCTGCCTGTAAAGCTACGTGTGTGTGTGTGTGTGTGTGTGTGTGTGTGTATGTGTGTGAGCGAGTGAGACTGTGTGTCAGTCAGGCAGTCAGTCACTGACTGGCATTCCAGTCAGGTATAAATAGGCATGAGGGACTGGAAAGAGCAGAGGCAGATGTGTGCCTTTCACATGTGTCCATAATTTATTTACTTGTTTACTCGTGCAGCATGTAGCTTTATTTTTGTTTCTTAATTGAAATAAATTGAGTCTCATTTCCTTTCACTTTATGATATGAATATAGAGTTTTAAAAGTAAAGTTTGACTTGAAGTTTAAGAACATTTGTTATCTGGTCTGCACAGCACTGTGGCACGTTATCTCTTTTCTTACCTTTCTCCCAGTTTTCACCCCCCCACCCCCCACCCACTTTAAGCCAAAGAGTCTCTTCTCTTCCCTTCTCCTGCCCCTCAACGCTCACCCCGCAAATTGTTAAATCATGGAGAAAATTAAGCAAATCGGCTACTTAGGCGAGTCTTGCACTAGGATCACGTAGCTGTCTTGTCAAACAGCGGGAAGATGGGAGACAGAGGGAGAGGTGAGGCGGATGCTGGCTTGCAGAGTGGAGTTTCTCTGTCTTTTCTGACATTCCTCTGAAATATTCATCAGTAAATCAGAAGTGAGGAGTGCAAGGGGAAATAGATTGTTCTATTTCAGCTTTTAGAATATCAGTCCTGAATAAAACATGCTGTGGGAACGGAGGAGAGAAAGCCTGTTTCAGAGGCAGTGTTGGCATAGTGGGAGCTGGCTGCATATTTTATGGTTTTCATATTTAATTTCTAAGAACACCTTTTTTTTTTTCCTGCTTCATGCTCTGCATGTTACCACGTTGCATTTGTACACATGCTGTTTTAACAGTGAACCGGAGAGGAAACATGGTTATTTTGTGGTTTCCTTTTACATGAATGGCCATTCACACTGGAAAGGTCCCCTGCCCCTCTGCTCAAGAGTATTTTTGTGTTAATAGTTGTTTGTTCATTCATAGGTCACGCACAGCTGCAAATTTTATCGCTGTAGCATCTCACTCAGAATGTTGCATTTTAAACACAGTGTACATAAAGGTCATGTGTAATTTATTCCTGTATTGTTGTCTCTCTCTCTCTCTCTCTCTTTTTTTTTTTACTCCGGGTGTGTGTATGTGCATCTATTAGCTGTGTGTCTAGGTCATGTGGAGAGGTTCTGCTTGATAATAGAGACTATCCTCTGTAGGTTGTTATATAGGGTGATTCATCAAGGTGATTGCACAAATCAACACCAGCCCCACATGATGGTCCCATGTGCATAGCTAGATTTATGTGTATGTATTTGGAAAATGTGTGTTTATCTGAATGAACTTGTACAGCCACCGCTGGGGTCAAGAATGAGTAATGAGTTTGTCAAGTTTATGTAATTGTCCCAGAAGTTTGCTGCCCTCGTCTATATCACGCCACGCTAACAGTTGCTTTTTGTCTTTGTGGAAATTAATTTGAATTATAAAGATTTTAAGTGTGTTAAGATGCAGCATACAACTGCTGAACTTTAATAAAAGGGAATGCTTGTTGTATTAGTGTTAGGAGGACTACAGAAGGCTGAAAGCAAAAATTTTCACTTTACCTTGTTAGGCTGGTTTGCTGGATTTGTGTGAATGGGTGTATTTGCTCTCACGTATACAGCCTAATACTTGTGTGTGTGTGTGTGTGTGTGCATGTTCAAGAAGGAGGGGGTTGGCTTTTTGGAGAAAGTGTTTGTGTATGTGTGTGTGTATATATATGGAGGGTGTTGAGACAGACAGCAGAATCCCATTTGCACTTGTCACTGTGGGTTTGTATCAGGTCTGACCCCTGCGCTCCTCAGACCAAAGCCTGTAATGAGAGTGTGAGCTCCACGTGTTAAAATCACACCCTGGCGTGTATGGGCCACTGGCCGCTCCCTCCCCCTCTGCTTTCTCTCTGCATCCATCCTCTCTCCCTATCTGTTTTCTTGCCTCTCTTCCCCGTCTCTCTTGGCCTTTGTCAGGCTACACTGAGAGAAAATCACCATCTGTAATGCTGATTAAATTGGCTTGCGCTCAGTAAAGGATCTTAGTTAAGCTTTTTGTTTGACAGGTATGAAATTAAACTCTTCTCTCTCCTTGTTTCGTCTCGCTAACCGCCCCGCTCTTTAGTTCAAGTGTGTGTCCCATCTGTGAATGAGTTGATTTGAAGAAGGGGAGGAGCTGTGTGTCTTTGCGAGTGTGTACGCCTTCATCTAACTGCAAAAAGTCTGTGCACTGATTATGTATTTTCTGTGCCAGAAGATACCTTGTACTGAGATGCGGGGGCATGCTGGAGCTCCTCCAGAGTAGAGGAGTTGG
>JAMQGT020003326.1:0-106435 GCA_024447675.2 Pterophyllum scalare
AACTGAACCAAGCAGAGGACATAACATAACCCTTACCATTGCTTCCATTTATTTTTGCTGCTCTAGAAGTCAAGATTATGTTGCACAGATGGATCCAGGTGATTGCTTGCATTGATGCACTATAATCACTAGTTTTCTACCTTATCTCAAAGACTAAAACTAATTTTTTTATCACTTCAAACAGAAATGCTACTACTGTAAAAAACGGATGAAGAAGGCGTCCGGCTGCTGCGTGCAGTGCTCTCATGGCCGCTGCCCCACAGCCTACCACCCGACCTGTGCCCAGGCTGCTGGGGTACTGATGCAGCCAGATGAATGGCCCTTTGTTGTCCATGTTACCTGCTGTCGACACAAAGGTCCCACTCAGATCGAGGTAAAAAAACAAACAAAAAACAACTTTTGTTATACCCCAGAGTTCCCCAAATATCTGCTTCATCAAGCAGTGTGCAGTCACAAAAATACAAAATTACCTTCTTTTTTTCCTCCTTCTGACAGCGCAATAAAGCAACCATGCACGAGCTGACTGTGGGACAGAAGGTCATATGCAAGCACAAGAATGGCCGCTACTACCAGTGTGATGTGGTGCAGCTGTCTAAAGAGACGTTCTATGAGGTCAACTTTGATGACGGTTCCTTTAGTGATAATCTTTTCCCCGAGGACATTGTGGTAGGTTTCACCACCTTCCAATTGTTTTCATTTTAGATAGAACGCCAAAAAAGTGCTTAGACAGATCTTTACATTTATTAAAGGAGAATATACAGAATTCAAGTCAAACTTAATGTGAAGAAATGTAGATCAGCTGTGCCCATGTAAAAACTAGCTGCTAGGAAAGACAGACTTAAGGTTATGTATATGACTGTGGTTCTCTGAGTAGCACGAGTGAGTTTCTCAAAATGGAGAACCATTACGTCTGCCCTTACAGGCTGGCTCAGCCTATATAATAGACAGTGTCAGATGTCATAAAAAGATGTCAAACCTAGCAGACCTCTTCCTCACTTCCATAGCGAGGAGGGTGGTCTGGTGAGATACTCACTCATGCTACTCAGAGAACCACAGTCATATACAACAGAGGTCCCTAACCCCCGGGCCGCTACCGGTCCGTGGGTCATTTGGTACCGGGCTGCACTTAAAGAATAAATAACTTACATTATTTCAGTTTTACGTATTATCTGAGTCTGAACAATGTTTTATTCTGAAAAATGGGCGAATTCTCTCCGTTACATCCTTCTATGACTCACTCTTGATGTGTCAAAAGTCTTGACGTGATACATCACCGCTAAAATTAAACTCTCAAGCTTCACTGGTTCCTGTGTCTGTCTAAAGAAATTATGTAAAAGGAAAGAAATTTCACAAATTGACTTATTGAACCAGTGGCGTCCTATTATAGTACCGTGTTCAAATTCAGTGAGCTCTTTAGAACAACCCATTCTTTCACAGATGTTTGTAAAGGCGGACTGCATGGCTAAGTGCTTGATACACCTGTGGCAATGAGACTGAATTCAAAGGTTAGGATATGTAGCCCAATACCTTTGTCCATATAATGTAGATCCTTGTAATTGAGCAGACATCAGCTTTTAGTTAGAAGGAACATACCTATTGTAAAAACAGTTAATAAGACACATTAGCTAACAGCTTTAGGTTAGATTTTCAAAATAAATGGATAAAAACAACTCAGAAATCTCTGCAAGTGTATTGCAGTGGTGTGACCATGAAGATGATGAAGTTACAAGTCAGCCTCCTGGTTATCCTGTGGAAAAGAGAGGATGGAAATTTAACAACAAATGACTTGAGGACAAAGGATACTCATGGTGGTAAAGCTGGTATCTGGACATGCTTGTGAAGCAAACTGTGCTGTATGTCAAAGGTGACATTTAGCACATGTTTGCCATACACAAATAAATACAGACACTAATTTATCCACAGTGTGTGTTCTCACTGCAGTAGATGGCAGCTGACCTAGACAGGAGTGCTTTAACTGTATACTATATTTAGAATATTTTCACCACTTTACCCTGCAGTCAGACAGCCCTGGCGGAGAAGCAGTTTTATCCATCCGTGCTCTCCTTAAAGCCACCAACTCCAACAAAAACAGTAATCTTACACAGGAGTTACTGGTGCAGTGCTGCCTCAGTGGTAGTGAAAACATTATTTAGCACATCATGTTTGACTCAAGCCCAAGAAGTCGTCAGCAGTTGACATTGATGCCAAAAAAAAAAAGGGGGAAAGGTTTCCAATCCTATTCATGTCAGGTTGAATCAGATGTTCGTCTTTTGTTCAGTTTGCTTTGAACTTCATCGTTTATGTTTTTGTCTGTTAGAACCGAGACTGCGCTCAGCTTGGGCCACCACCGCAGGGTGAAGTGGTTCAGGTGAGATGGACGGACGGCCTGGTGTACGGGGCTAAATTTGTGGCAGCTCATGTCATTCAAATGTACCTGGTAAGATTTTCAGCTTTAAAATCACATAAAGAACATTTTCATAATTAACAGCAGAATGGACTAAACTGAAATTTTAAAGATATGGAGAGAATTTCTTGGTAATGCAGACAGTAACCATTTTTGAGTTTCTGTAAGCATGCACCTCAGGAAGCACGTTCATTTGAGCCACATGGGGTTTTTTTGTTGTTTGTTTGTTTTTTTCTGCTGGATTATGGACTATTGTCAGAATATGCTGATTAGGAAGATAAGAAATAAAGGTGCTTTACAGCATCACATAAAATGGGTCACCTTGTCACCCACTGTCTCCAAACCTAAAGGCTACATACCCAATTATCTTCTGGTGGTGCTTGGGAGCCTCCAGCAGCAGGTTGCAAAGACCTGGTTAGACTAACTGTGTATTAACGGTGTTGTTCAATACGTTTCTGGACGGCAGGTGGAATTTGAGGACGGATCACAGCTAACAGCCAAGAGAGATGACGTCTACACTCTGGACGAAGAGCTCCCCAAGAGAGTCAAATCCAGACTGGTACGTTCGCCTTTTTTTAAAGTGTTCTGGCCAGTAGCTGGAAATTGGTGTCTATGAAACTATAGGAAAAACTTTGCAGCAGCAATCACAGTGACTGCTCCATCTCTTTACAGTCGAAAGCGTCAGACATGAGGTTCGACGGGATCTTTGAGGAGAAGGAAATCATTCAGGAGTCAAAGAGACAGAGAGTGATCAACTCCCGTTACAGGGGGGACTACATTGAGCCTGTGATTTACAGAGCCATCATGGAGTAATGGCCACTTCCTGTCTGCCCACCCACTCACCAGCAGCACTGACAGACTGAACTGTGCTCACTGTACCTTAACTTAGCAGCTAGCCGCAGAGAGAGTGTAGCTCCAGACCACTTCCTTCAGGACCCGCTTCGGACTGTTCGGCTTTTTTACTCATCTTATCTGTAAGTCAAGTAAACAGCAGTCTTGTTTCATTTAGTTTTTTTCCGTACGACTCCACAGGTGGCTGAATTTAAGCCCGGCAGCACGTATCAGAAGGAAGCAATACAAAAAAAAAAAAAAAAGGCATTACGTCAATAAAAGTAGCACTTTGACACAGAGCTGTCAGTTAAAAGAGAAGATGTTTAATCTGCAGTGAGATTATTGATTCTATACTAAACATTTCAGTCAACTCTGCCACCTTAGTGTTAATCTAACAATATTTAACAGAAATTACCAGCTTTATTTCATTTCTGTCCTTCTGCCATTAGTGCCTGTGATACACGGAGCCCGGCAAGTAGCAAGGTCAGCGTTGTCTTTTTATACGCTTATATTTACAAGTCCCAAACGTCTGAATTCATAACTAACAGCCTTATCCAAACCTTCACACTCACACAGTTGAAATTTGAGGGTATGTTTTACTACCCTACACTCAGCTGCTTTCTACTGCAGAACACCTCGCTCGGCACTTGGTGGTTGAACTCAAAACAAGCATCTTTATTATTATTACTATTATAATAAATTATAATAAGCAGACAGTGTCTTTTCCTCTTAAACATCTTTGATGCAGATGTTTATGGCATAAAATCTGCCATATAGTCTGACAGCAGCAGTACAGCAGTCACCTCAGTTTTGGTGCTTCGAACTGACGTTGCAGTTGATCGTTTTCACTGTGGTGCAGGATCAGCTGCTCTCAGGGGGGCACCTTCCATCTGCCGAGAGCTGCAGCGGAAACACACCGAGGGCGAGAGATCTTTAATGCTGCAGCTGCTTATTTAAGGTGTCAGATATGAGAGCTCAGCTGAGGTTTTTCTGACCAGGTGTTGGTTCATCGTTGAGCTTTTAAGAATGTTACCCCTGAAACTTGCCGGGCTTCAAACTTTGAGGAGGCTAGACTGATTTCCTGCCACGCTGACCCGATTTAACACAGCTTTGATTACCTGTGCGCAGCAGGAGCCGGGGTCACAGTGTTACAGAAAAACAAAAAAACATTTGTAATTTGACCACAAACCATCTCACGTCCAGCTTGTGTGACTCGTGGATCACCATAGATTCCAGTCACGGTGGAAACATTTGTTTCCCTAAATAGCATTTAAGGAATCCAGGAGTGATGAAGAATCACAGCTGACCCTAAAATATGTAGTTCAGACATTTTCTCAAACAAAAACAGTCAGCTAAAAAGATTTTTAGATTGACTCAGAAGGTTCTTCAAGCTGTCCCTGTGGTGTTTTTAAAGGTTATAGAATCTTTAGAGGATCTGTCGTTCACCTCTGACTTGAATCCATGCAGATCCACGAGCTTCACTGACCTGAACTGGGGCTTCAGGGCAAATGCTCACTTTAATGAGCTGGTAATCAGGCCTCACTGACTGCCAAATTTTAGTACTCGGGGCTACATTTTACATAATTTATCACTCATTACCAAGCTAAACTCGCTACTCATTTGCTCTTCTTCCGTTTGACACACACACGGACATGGAAATAGCCAAAAAACAACCAACACAGCCCCCCCAACACAATAAAAACAAGTCTATAAAGCCACTGTCACAATTCCACTCAAATGTCATACAGTAGTACTACTGTACTGGTGTTTTATAGGAATTTAAAAAAACCTCCTCCCATTCAGCAGTCCTCTAAATTATAATCTGATCACCTCTTTTTCAAATAGTGACGTTACAAGGAGATTATTTGTAACAGCAAACACAAAAACACCAGTTTTTCCTGTAATGCAGCTTCAGCCCCCGAGTTCCTGTACTGATAATCAGTACTTTCAATACCTTTCAAAACTAAGACCAACAAAAGCTTTGCCTTAATTCTATAACCTGATATTGTTACTGTGTTTGATCAGAGTAGCTCATAATCTGATTACATAGGCTTTAGTTACTTAACACAAGTAGTATTTTTATGGCATTTTGAGTTCGGTATCAGCAGTGCACAGGGAATGGGGGATGCATGTGCACACAAATAAATAATACAGTTTAGACGTTTTTCCACCTCAAATTTTCATTAGGACAAATAAGATCAGTAACAAAAAAAAAAGTGTGTAATATATATATATATATATATATATAATATATATATATATGGATCAGTTAGTGACTTTCTCCAGAGTGTCGTGGAATGATCAAAAAGGTCCACTTGCTGACTTTTCAGGTGAGATTCTCCAGTTTGACTGTCAATGAAAAATCTGATAATTTCACCTGAAAGGTTCTGAAGATTAAATGGCACACTTTGAATCTCCCCGCAACTATTCCCAGCATTCCCAGCTGCATGGATACAGAAGTTAATGAAATCTCTCTCTCTGTGGAAGCGGTGCCATGTAATCCACTGAAAATGCCTCCTTTTTATTAACTGCATTCCTTCACACTTAGCAGAACTGAATTTCACATTTTTGTTGTTTTTACCTGCCTATTTATTAAAAAGGTGCTTCGAGAAAGTAGCCTCTGCATTAATAGTCTGCAAGAGACCCTGCAGCGGTCGAGGTGTCGAGGTCGATGATGTATGTTCTATTTTTTCTACACTATAGAGATGAATTTTAAAGAGCCCGGTCAGATTTTTAATGCGCTTTGTTTCCTCTCTCTCCTACTGAAAACTGTGCTTTGCACCTTTATTTAAATTAGCGAGGACATTTGAACCGTTGTGTGCTGCATTGATAAATTTGTTAAAAATGTTTTAGAATGTTAATTGTACATTTATAAAAATGTCTTATTGATTGTGTGCCCCCCCCCCCCAACCTCCTCCTGGTTGAGCTTCAGGTGTCATAGACGGAGGATGGCCAGCTCAAAGAGTCTGTCTCTATCAGTCCCCTGCAGAATAACTATTTTATTCAGAAACTATTAGAAGAGTTGTATATGAGTGAGAGTGGGGAGGGGGATTTTTTTTTAAATTCTATTTTTGTTGTGTTGTTTTGTAAAATCTGTCTGTGTAAATGTAATTTTAAGATGTTACCTGTCGACACAGGAGAGACTGTCCACTCTCCTCGTCTCCTCCTGAAGCAAAATATAAGACGACTTCCAGATTATCATTCAGACATTTTGTAAAAATTCATGTGTTGGTTTCAGTAAAGAAATCTGCTTAAGCGCCAGTTGTCTGTCTTCGTTCTGCATCTGCTTGATACTTATTCATATTTTTGAGGTAAGCAAATGTTTATAAAAGATTGATTTCAATAAAGCAGCTGCCTCAGAGGGCTTTCCATAATGAAAATCCATGAATAAAACAACTAAACATGTGATAACTGTAAATTCATCCTTGATGTTAACTGCCCTGACCTCAGGCTTTATCAAAGAGAGAGAAAGTCGGAAAGTAGAGACTGTGTCTGCCCCTTTCATAAAGTAGGATCTTGGTAACTAAAGGCTCGACCTCCGGCTGTACTTCTGGAAACTCTATGGTGAAACTCTGTCAGTAAAGTTCCCCATTTGGACGATACGGCACTGTAGCATCACAAAGATAGGAGCTGTGCATCTTATGGCCTTGTGAGGAGGATTTTAAACTGAATTCTAAATTCAACTGGAAGACCTACCAGCAGATAGTCACAATCTAGAGAAGAGGCAGGGTACACCTGTACAGGTCGCCAGCCTGGCACAGGGATAACACAGAGAGACAGACAACCATCCACACCTATGAGCAACTTAGAGTGGCCAGTTAACCTAACCCCAGTAACTGCATGTCTTTGGACTGTAGGAGGAAACCCACACAGACACAGGGAGAACATGTAAACTCCACACAGAGAGAGGGAGAAGCCTGGGCCAAGGTGGAATTGAACCCAGGCCTTCTAGATGTTATTCTAACTGTGAGGCAGCAGTGCTAACCACTGCGCCCCAGCTGTTTTACATGTTTGACTTATTTGAGCTTTAAATGATAAACCCAGGTTAAGCATTAAACATCATGTATCTCAGTGTTGAAGATGGCCAAGGGGAAAAAGGCATCGACTAACAACTGGGTGGCATCAGATCAAATCTGGGTACCGGATTAGTTATTTTTTTAAAAAAAGGAAAAGGCACATAACGCAACATGGTTCCAAAATGACATGGGATAACAACTAACCAAAGACAAAAAGTAAAGCACAAAAAGTAAAGCACCAAGACCAAAAGTAAGATCTGAGGGGTGTAACTATGTAACTATGAAGAGGGACTAATGGGTTAGCCACGTGTCTGTAAAGTAGCATTTACCTGGCTAAATCGCTGCTGAACACATAACCTGATCCAGACCAGGTTATGTGTTCAGCATTTTGGTTTAAAATCAGCTGAAAACACGTTTTCACCAATTCTTTTACTTACAGTATAATTATAGACACACACACACACACACAAACATTAATTTGGATTAAAGAAATATGTTTTATATTATGACTAGAGTGGCACCAAAACACTTATTTTCCTGAAACAGCATTAATTGGCTTTTTTTTCTTTTTTGAATATTTATTTTAACTTTAGTTAATCTGCAGAAACTCTCTTTATCCTTCCCAGTCATCTAATGCATAGTCTTTTGTCAGAACGAATGTAATATTCTCTTTGACCACGAGACGGCGCTGTTGTCAAATCCAAATGTATCCAACACAGCGGACACTGTGGTTAAGATCGGTACTGCACGTTGGAAGAGTTTGAAATATGTTAAAGTGATATAACAAAGATAAAAACTTAAAAAGGTAACCGTTTCTGCACTTAATGAAAAATTTAGACTTACTTTCAGTTGTTTGTACACAGACACACACTCATGGAGGCGGTCATTTTCTTTTATAGTGTGGTTATTTTTCAGTTTGTTTGCTTTTGTGTTTTGACCTTTACTTTTTTGTTTTGTCTGTACTTTTTTTTTTTCCTTCATTGCCTTTTGCCTTTATAACCATTGGTTATTTAGGTTTGTTCCCCCCGTGTCATTCTGGGATCTGATTCGATATACATAAGCACGTATGTGACTCTGGCAGTATCCAAACGATGAAACAGTAACAGGCCATTTTGACCTGTGGTTATTGTTGGTACTGCATCCCTTCTACATGGTGGTGGTTCAATTCCTTGAAGGGGAGGTGATTTTTCTCTAACTGTCAGGAGTGTAACAGGTGTGCACTCCGTAGGTACCTCTTCAAGCAGTTTAATGTTTCAGGGATTCCTTTCAGAGATTTGAGAATGGATCATAGTTTGCTGTAGAGTGTAAGAGTATAAATGTCCAGTTAACCCACCAGCAGACACTATGACTATCACTAATATTTGATTAATCCCATGCAAACCCTGTAAATGCAACTTTTCACCAAACCTGTCACTCGTCTCCACCCACTCCACCCTGCCTGAACTCTCTCATTCATCTGTTTGGTGCTTTGGATGGTTGACTTCAGGCTTATCTGAGTATTGAGAACAGCATGGAGAGGTGTGTTTAGTTATTCAGCAAACCCATCAGGGTTCTGTTTTTAATGTTATAACACAGATTATAGTTAACTATAATCTATGTTTGCTGCTGCATGACGTGGCGCTCCTGGTTAGGCCCAGGTCAAAACTGACCCAAACCATACTGTGAAGCATATGTGAGGATTAAGTGAAGTCAAATATCCCACTGCCCACCCTTGTTTTTGGTCCCCTGTGTACACCCACTGAGAAAAACTCACCCACTGAGAGAAGCTTCTGCAAAGAAACGCTGCAGCAGAAGTGGTGGTTCAATAAGTAAAAGCACTTAAAGTAATCCATCCATCATCCTCTTCTGCTTATCCAATTCAAGGTCACAGACTAAGGGATACACAAATAATAAGGATCATCATCATCATCATCATGAACATCAGCACAAATCAATTACAGAGAATTAAAAATGCATGTTATTTAACCACCCCATCAATTTTACAAACTTTAAATAAACTACAGTATACATTACAAATTACAAATTCATTTTCTACAATACTCACATTTAGTTTTAAAGAAAAGATTAAAATATACTTAAGGATTTGCTTAGATTCAGCATAACAAAGAGCAGTTTTGTTGTGAATATTATATATGATGAGCTATCCACCCTTATAGGAATATTATATAATATAACCATTTTAATCTACAAAGGTCATTAAACACCAAAGTTAAGGATAATTAAGGATATCGTGCTTGTACCTGGATTAGATTTACCGTTAATCTGCCTGTTGGATCTGTGGCTCAGGCTAACTCTGTACCTTACTGAAGAGATTCAGCAGAAACTTGGAATCTCACACACACACACACACACACACACACACACACACCTTTACTCAAGTGAAAATGAAAAAGTACAGGCTCTGAAATGTACTCAAAGCAAGGAAGTAAAAGTAGTTCTTTGGAGGATGTTTCTTTTTTTGTGCAAAGAAAAGTGCACATTGTGCTATATTAATGTAATCTCCGCCACACTTGATGTAGCTGACCATGAACACCACAGCTGCTGTTCATCCTGCACTAAACTGCAGTAACCTTTGAATACCACAGAGATAGCATTTTTCAGTTGGTTTTGCAGGACCTTTCATAATATGAACAAAGATAACTTCATATTATCCAATAAATGAAATGTAAGCTTTAATTTTCCGGTTCATCAGCTGTCACTGAGCAGTCCTTCCCTTAAACCCAACCTCTCTGCTTCCTCTCCTCTTCCTTCCACCTTTCTCCATCTCTGGGTGAACGTCTCTCTCATTCTGGGAAACAGCAGCTGCACATTTAGCTCGCAGACACACCGCGTGACAAACTGCACATACGCAGTTTGTGTGTTTGCTCATATTTGTTGCGCTGTTAGAAGCGTTGCATCCGAAATCACCTGTCATTTTATGCTCGCTCTTCTTCAGTAGCGCTAATTTGATGCTGAAATAACACCGGCCCGCTTTAACCCCTCAGTAAGGCGCTATAAATTATACTTAAACTATGTTTTTGCCTCTTTCATCTCTTTGTAAGCCGCAGTGATGGAGGATACACCAATACGATTGGCCTTTTTTTGCGTTATTGTTCCCTCATTTAGGCTCAAATCGCTTTGATGGGGAAAAAAACTCCCCTCAAAGGTCATAAATCTTAAGTAACGAGCCTGTCAAAATGTGAGGAGTAGAAAGTACAGGTATTTGTGTTAAAAGTAAAACGCACCCAACTAAAGTATAGATACCTGAGAAAAAAGAGGAAGCATCCGGCTCACCTGTTTGGATTTCCTGCAGGTATTTTCAGCCTTTGGCGCAGCTAAACTCAGACGGACAGCGAAGCGGAAACTCGCTAAACGGTCGTTAAACGGCGTCAAACATAAAAAAAAAAAAAAAAAGTCACAGAAATAAATAAAGTCTATCAGCTCGTGAGCAAACTGCTCAGCTGGAACCAGCAACACCTGCGACGTTTCCGGCAGCGCGCGCACACGCACCATTTAGAGGTCCGTCAGAATAAAAGACAATTAAATAACAGATATTTGAAAGAATATGAACAAACACAAACATATTGTGCAATGCACCTACACACAGAAACGCAGCAATCAATCAATCCATCGATTGACTTCTAGGATTAGGGAATTCTAAAACAAAATCCAAGTTTACCAGCATTTCGTTTAGTCTTCTAAAAGTCATTAAATTATGTAATTCCCCTCTTACTAATCTGACCTAAAGGAGCTGTCAAAGCATTTTGGTGCAGAAATATACATGAATGGAATATTCCATTTACAATTTCACTCACGTGAAGAGAGAAGCATTGATGCTGCTTAAAAACAAGCCAAAGATTTTTACAGTATTTTAGGGTTTCCGCAAATAAATATGAGAAAAGATGAGAGCTGACGTGAGAAAAAGGACTACAGTGTAAAATGAAACACATAAAGCATGCGGGTTATTTGATTTTCCTTCACGGTAATAAGTAGGCTACTTCAGTTCGTGTGTTCGGTCACTGAAAACAATAAATATCGGAGACACAGACTCGACAGTTTTCACAAGTTAAGCGGCCTTTATGGTCCGCGTATTGGGTTCGCGGCGGCGCCGATGGTTGTGGAGTCGTGACAGAGGAGGAAAGAGGAAAACACGATTCCCGCAGCTGGGGGGCGGTCCGGGGGGGGGGGCTAAGGCGGACCCCGGACCCTGCAGGTCCCTGGGGGGCTGCTTCCTGGGACCCTGAGTTTAATGACTTTAATGGGACTGTCTTTATGAAAGTGGGCTCCAATGACGCGTCACGACACGGGGGAGGGGGTGAGAGGGGGTGAGAGGGGTCCAGTGGATATAAAAAGAAGCGACTGACGCGGACGCTCCAGCTGAGCCGCGTGAAACCCACCGGAGCCCGGACTGTCTGCTGAAGCCCGATCATCCGCCTGAGTCCTTCAGCTCTGCTGCTGCGGGAAACATGCTGCACGAAGATGCCCATCACCTCCACACCTTCAACAGGTGAGAAAAATGTTTGAAACGAACTGCTGTCCAGCTTATATCAAGCAGTTTTGTTACTGTGATGTTTCATGGATGCACAGTCAGTGTCTGTTTGCACTAACAGGCTGCTTGTTTTACGTTTAGAAGATTGAAAGAACGTTATAATTATTATGCTTATTTGCTTCGTGATGTCACTGGTATTTTATTCTGTTTATAAGTACGCGAGTTTCTACAGTTCAGGCTAAACTTTTGCAGAGATCCACCTGCTGCAGAAAAGCAGCACCAGGCTATTGCCTAACCAGTGTGTGTGTCTGTGTGTTTGTGTGCAGTGATCCAGATCCATGCATCACCTTGAAGCACAGAGCAGCTCCATATGAGAGGAACCTCACTGATGGTGAGTTCAGTGCATCACAAGATATGAAGACTGGTACTGCATGCTGCCTTTAGAGTGCGCTCTTTTAAAGCTCTCACACAACACAAACTGTAGCAACATAAGATTCGATTTATTTCAAAGTTTAAGAATAATAATCCATCCAAATTTACTTTCTCACTTAAACAGTTTTTCTTACTAATTGAGGTCAACAGTTTGTACATCAAAATATTTTTTTGAAAATTCAGTTGGAGTTGGTTTGGGCCTGCACAGCTACTTTGTAACCAACCCGACATCCTTAGATCTGTTTCTCTGCTCTCCAGCTGACCCTTCTTTCCTCTCCCCTCAGGTTCCCGTCCTCGGGTGGGCCATCGGGTCTTCACCAATAGTCGAGAACGATGGCGGCAGCAGAACGTCAACGGTGCATTCGCAGAGCTGCGACGTCTCATACCCACCCACCCCCCAGATAGGAAGCTTAGCAAGAATGAGATCCTGCGCCTTGCTCTCAAGTACATCAACTTTCTGGACCATATCCTGACTGAGCAAGACCTCGTGGGGGGCTCCGGGGCCAAGCTGGGAGGCTGGAGAAAGAGGAGGAGGAGAAAAACACACTGCAAGAGGTGCCATCACCAAACTCTAGCTGTGAGAGTTCAGCAGAGGGAGACTGTGATGGGCTGACGGGGGAGCAGAGTCAGCTGCAGTACCTCCACTTCAGCAGGTACAGATGAGCAGATCCGGAGTCAGACTGGTTCATCATTCCAGATGTGAACGCTCCTGCAGTCTCGGCTCAGACTGATGCTCATGTGCTCCAGTTCTTAGTTTTGATTTTTATTTCCTGTGAAGGGCTGTTTGCTGTCAGTCAGCTGCTTCAGCTTCAAACACAAAGACCTAAACAGAGAAAAACAGCAAACCTGAGGTACCGAAGAGACTGAAACCTTCACCATGTCCGGCCTTTTTGCCAGGCGACGCCTCAAACTCATTTCTGAATTGTTTTAGAAAATCAAGGATGATAGATGAGGCTTCATGCAGCAGACAGAAGAATTACTGACCTTCATGGATAAAGGATCATAAGTCAGAAATTATCTTTTTCATATTGCAAATATTTTATAACTGATGCTACTCTTCCCCAGTGAAGCATACAGAATAAAAGGGAACTGTGGATTTTAAATCTCTTAATACATGGTTGTGTTGTTAGTCTAGCCAAATAAAAGTACTGTAAGTTTTTGAAGGCTTGCGGTGTCATTAAAAAAGTATAAATGCTCTCAGTCACAGTGACTGAGCCCGAGAGCAGGAGAAAGGTTCATGTGATATTCACACTCATCAGCAAAGTCATAAATGAATTATTAGACGTGTGGTTTCTGTGTTGTGTGTGTTTGATATTCAAGCTGACGTTCTGCCATCCAGCAGAAGAACCAGTAACCAGAATGAGGTTCTTTCATGTTAAAGGAACCTTTGGTGATTTCTAATGTTCATAAAAATGTCTTTTTGTCCACTGATTAAATCTGTGATGATGCACAGATGTGATGCTGTTATCTGAGTACAGATAAATAAAGGAAATACACACCAACTGATGCCTTCTTTATTCATGTCTGCCGACCTGAGGATGCGCTGGTGTTAGAATATCACAACGTTTCGTTTATTTTTCTCTAAATTTGCACTTGATTGACTGCTTCATGATTTAATGAAGAGCTGCAATAATGATGATGTCAAGTACTCGGGAACAAGGAGAATTTAACAATGTTAGAACAGCAATATGTTCTAATAAGGGGACTATCAGCCCCGTAGAGGCACGAGCTAAACTTCATTACAGGACAGATTCCCCTTTCTTTAGTCTGATCTAACTAAACATTAAACTCTGGTGCTAAGAAAATGAAGCCAATGATGAAGTGCCAAAAACATCCTTGAATGGCCACTTAAGGCTGACTTGCAAAGTGAGTCAGTCTCCACAGACTCCCTAATGCACAAATTTTACAGCAGAAATAAATAAACTTACAGTCTGCTACAAAATGGTTTTGGTCTCTATAGCTAATTCCCCACTTTGTAGCAACTGTACAGGTGGCTGAATTAAGAACTCGAGAATTAAAGTTTATTAAGGCATAAAGTTGGGAACCACTTTCTTTGACAGACAGATGCCAACACAAGCAGCTGCAGGTGCGAGCTATGCTTTACCTCAGCTAACTGCAGTCAGTGAATTGGACCTCTCAACAATGCTCAGGTGTGTCTGTGAGATGCTCCCATACATTCTATGCTAACACTCAGCCAATCTAAATCACAGAGTTCAGGTGTTCCAGTCACTTCCATGGCCACAGGTGTATAAACCAAGCACCTAGGCATGCAGACTGCTTCTGTAAACACTGGTGAAAGAATGGGTCTCTCTCACGAGCTCAGTGAATTCCAGCGTGGTACCGTGATAGGATGATACCTGTGCAGCAAGTCCAGTCGTGAAATTTCCTCACTACTGAATATTCCACTGTCAGCTGTTAGTGGGATTATAACAAAATGGAAGTGACTGACATTGAGACCAACTCAGCCACAAAGTGGTAGGCCATGTAAAAGCAGGGCCAGCAGACGCTGAGGGTCATAGTGCACAGAGGTCTCTACAGACCTCCAAACTTCATGTGGCCTTCAGATCAGCTCAAGAACAGTGTGCAGAGAGCTTCGTGGAATGGGTTTCCATGGCCGAGCAGCTGCATCCGAGCCTTACATCACCAAGCACAATGTAAAGCATCAGTGGATGCAGTGTTGTGACGCATGCTGCCACTGGACTCTGGAGCAGTGGAGAGTGTTCTCTGGAATGACTTGACTGGCCTGCACAGAGTCCTGACCTCAACCTGATAGAACACCTTTGGGATGAATTAGAGCAGAGACTGTGAGCCAGGGCCTCTCATCCAACATCAGTGTCTGACCTCACAAATGTGCTTCTGGGATAATGGTCAAAAATTCCCATAAACAATCCTAAACCTGTGGAAAGCATTCCCAGAAGAGTTGAAGCCGTTATAGCTGCAAAGGGTGGACTGACAACCCTATGGATTAAGGGCGGGATGTTACTCAAGCTCACATGCATGTGAAGGCAGAGGAGCGCATTGGCTTCCACCACCCTTCCACCCAGAAACGCAGAAATAAGTGGGGCTTGGCTATAACCGCTTCAGTCACGATACAGGAATTTTGGTGGGGAAAAAAATCACCTTCTGCCTGCGCAATCTTTTTAGGTAGCAGATATCATAAAATTAATATTACAGTACAGCATATAACTAGAAAGTGATGTGCACAACTGTGAAGGGGATAAACGAGCAAGAGTTTGAGAGTTTGGGCGCTGCGCTCACAGCTCTGAACCATCCGCCCAACGTGCCAATGGCGCGCTTGATCTGATAACATCTCCCCCTCTCATTCCAAATATATAAACACCCCCAGAAACAACTGTCACGACCGCAGCAGGAATAAAACATGCTTTTAAAAAAAAAAAAAAAAAATCTGCGTTAGTTTAGCGCAATTTGCACTAAACTGCGCTCCGCAAACTTTAGTACGCGTTGCGCGATTCATGTAAATATTCGCATATTCCAGAAGAGCAGCCGCAAAATACTCCTGTCAACAACTTCCAGTCACAAAGCTGACACCGTGCCTCTTTAGTAAATTCAGCAGCTTTGTAGCATCAAAAGAGGGCTTGGCGCTGCCGCATAAACCAACAGGGTAAGAACACATTGTGGTAAAGTGAGATGTGCGTTTTGTAGTCCACGTTGTAGTTTCGACACGGCAGACGTGTGGCTCCACAAATCCTCAGAGCGCCGCGCTTCTCCTTTCCTAAGTCCTTATATATTCTCCTACCCACCTTGTTGAAAAGTGGTTAGGAAAAGGAGATAGGAGGTTTTTTCGGAGCGCACCCTGATCTCTGACCTCCATCCTGCAGCTTCATGTTTCCGTAGTTTACCATACTGTAAAATATGATGTTACTGTGATTTAATTTTTCTTTAAATAGAGTTAAAATGCCAAAATCCCATAATCAATTTGTCAGACTTTGTTGCAGCGTTGGTACTGCTCCAACGCAGCAAAACACCTGAGCTCTCTGTGGAGGGGTGGGGGTGGGTGAAGGGGCGGAGTAGACTGTCACTGTAACAAGCACATGATGAGTTGAGGAGATGACTGATAAACATCTCACCCAATGAGACGGCCCCGTGGGACAGGCAAGAACAACAGCAGGGCTCAGAGGAGCAGAGGGGCCTGTTTCAATTAGAGAGAGTTGTGTGTGTGTGTGTGTGTGTGTGTGTGTGTGTGTGTGTCAGGGAGATATGGGCTCATCCTCAGTTCCCACCACCGTCTCTGTTTGGCTTTCTCCTGAATATCCAGCAGGGTTAAGGTCAGGTGGCTGTGGAGGAAAGCCCATGGGCAATCAGCTCCTCCTTTCATAGCTCTGAGGTCATTAATCTGCTGCAGGGTGGATCCTTCTCCAAAAATATGCAGAGGGCAGAGCACAGCCCTCAAGGATGGACTGCATCACCTCCTTTGGAGTGCAGCTCTCTGAATCATTCACACCTGCACTTTCTGTCCGCTTCAGTTGGTTTGTTTCACTCTCTTTTTGGGCCGAAGTGAAAACCTTAGTCTTACTCGTGTAAGGACCAAATTAGCTGCACTCCTTAAACCCAATGTGTGTTGGGATTCTGATCCAACCTTGATCTAAACCAAGTACCTGGTGTACTCTGCAATTTTAAGCTAAACAGCTCACATGTAAGTAGACATAAAAATGCCTTCTTACTCAGAAAGTTCATATAAAATGCCAAATTTTTATTCTGCTTTTTGCTGTTCTTTGGAAGAAGGTGCAATAGCAAGGTGCTCAGGTCCTGTGGCTGCAAAACAAACCCAAATCATCACTCCTCCACCACCCTGCTTGTCAGTTCGTCTAAGCCTCTTTGCATTATAGCCAAACATCTCCACTTTGGTCTCGTCTGTCCAAAGGACACTGGTCCATTAGTACTGTGGTTCGTTTGGATGCTGCCAAAGGGCTTTCTCATTGCAACCTTTCCAAACAAGCCATACTTGTTCCATCCTCTTTCTAATTGTCCCATCATGAACTTTAACATATAAAATGCTAACTGAAACCTGTTGTATTAGTCTTTTTATAGCATGTTCACTTTGATCCACCTGACCCTGCATTGGTTCTAAAAACAGTTTTAGAGCTCTTTGAGCTGTCCCCGAGACTTCCTCTCCATGCGCAGAACAACAATCTTATGTCAGACTATCTACTTTAGTTCTTCTGATGTCATGTTTCCCACTGCCACAATGTCTGCTGGAAACTGGAGGTGCAGCCGTGTTTCTAACAGGTGAACGATGGCTCCAGGTTGATTTAGTTCAAATGACGTACAGTGATGATCTTCAGTGGATTTACTGACACCTGATCAGATAAACTGTGTGAAAACAGAGAGACTAAGGTGGGAAACAAGGATGAGCCAGCACCTCACACACACACACACACACACACACACACACACACACACACTCGACTTTCTCTAATTGAAACACGCCCCTCAGCTCCTCTGGGACCTGTTGAGTTGTGTGGTTGTTATTGTCGACTCTCCTGGGGCCATCTGATTGGCTGAGATGTTTATCAGTCTTCAGCTCCACGCCCACTCATCATTAGCTTGTTACAGTGGCAGTTCAGCCACCAGAATGTGACCTCATAACCCTCATATCAGCAGTCACGCTGCTATCTGTGATGCTGACAGGCCGTAATGTGGGAAAAGTCACCACTGACGGTCACACAGGAGCTTCCTGTTTTATTACCTCTGAATTAGACTGTGCTTAATGTGTTCACTAACAAAGCAGTGTCTGAGGTTTTCTGGTCAATTTATTCTGGTCAATTTGTTTATTCATCGAAGTGCATTAATATAATTTTTATGTGCCAGGTCTTTAATGCTAAATTATTGTTGTCATCTATGAATTTTCACATTTTCTGTTTTACAAAAAAGGCAGAAAAAATAGTAAAGCACTTTTTTTTTTTAATTAGGTGCCAAATTACAGTTATTTCTTGTATTCCTGAACAGAAAAAAAAGTGGGTGCAGTTGAATTTTAAGCTTGATTAATTTCTGACTCAGAGAAGTCCAGTCTGTGTGCTGAAACTGGGGCATAAAAATATGAATTCAGTTTGTTACTTATATAAATAAGTATTCACACGTCTGCCTTCAAACACATATGAGCCTGAGTAACAACCCATTCTTAATTCACAGGGTTTAACACGATGTTGGCCCACCATCTGCAGCTATAACAGCTTCAGCCCTTCTGGGAAGGCTTTCCGCAGGTTTAGGAGTGTTTATGGGAATTTCTGACCATTCTTCCAGAAGCACATTTATGAGGTCAGACACTGATGTTGGACGAGAAGGCCTGGCTCATAGTCTCTGCTCTAATTCATCCCAAATGTGTTCTATCGTGTTGAGGTCAGTCAAGTTCTTCCACACCAAACTGGCTCATCCGTGTCTTTATGGAGCTACTTTTTGCACTTGTGTGCAGTCATGTTGGAACAGGAAGGGGCCATCCCCTTGGAGAACTCGAAGCTTCACCCACAGGTTTTCTATAGGATTGAGATCTGATAGGCCTCTCCGTGACCCTAATGTGCTTCATCTTTAGGCACTCCTTTGTTGCCTTGGTGGTACGTTTTGAGTCATTGCCATCATCCATTCACCCATCCATGAACCATCTTCAGTGTTCTGTCTGAGGGAAAGTGCATGGCCCCATCCACCCTCAACAAAAAAACAGACCCAAAGCATAATGTTTCCACCTCCATGCATGACTGTGGGGATGGTTTTCTTTTCCAACATTGTGTATAGTATTTTTATTACCCTTTTTATTGTGTTTTTTTTCCAAATATCGTAGATGGATTTTTGGCACCTTTACTAATGCTGTTAATAATCTCATATTTTATCAATATTTTTCAGACATCTTTTCAAATATTTTAGTCTTCTTTCAGATATTTTACAAATATTGTTTTGGACATCCATCAATATTTCTCTGAGATTTTAAATATATTTTGTTTTCTGTTTCATGCTCTGCTAATATAATCGCCTCACAGTTTCAGTAGTGAGAACTTTGTGCATTTTCTTGAATATTGTCACACTCACACAATCATAAATGGTGTTTGCTCTTCAGGAAATGGTTTGTGCAGCAGATGGAGATGAACCCGAAAGTGACTGTGACTTTCTCTACTGTATTACGATATTTGAAATATAATCTAGTGGATACTATAATATAATAGATAGTTTTATATTACTACAAAGAGAAAGCATAAAAATACAACAATATAACAATAAATAAACAGTATTAATAGGTTCAGATAGCTAGAATCTATATTAAAGGTACTTTAAGACAAAGCATTATTAATTTGAAAGTCACACTGGCGACATCTTCTGGAGAAGTCCTGCTACTACAGCTTCACAGCAAGCGCCAGCCCTTAGTGCTGAGCTGTAACTGGACGGATTTTGATCAGTAATAGTAATGATTAAAAACCTGTTACACAGAGTCAGCTGCTTTCAAACACTCAGATTCCTGCATTTAATTTAAGACTCAAGAGACACTTTCAGATATTTCATTTTTTTAAATATTTATTTTATCCAGAAACCCTAAGAAAGGAAAAGACATTTATTTTAATATCATTCCCTTAATATTTTACTTTTTTAAAAGATATTTCGATATATTTTAGTATTTTTCTCACATTTTATTTATATTTCCCAATATTTTATAATTGCAGGTGCAATATTTTTTTGGATATTTTACTAAGACTTCATGTTAATGTTTTTCAGAAATTTTTTTTTTTTTTTAAATTTCAGATCTTATATTTCACTTCATGATTATGTTAATCAGTTTTTCAAAGATTTTACCTACAGATATTTTACTTATATATTAAGTTTTTTAAAGTATTTCACAAATATTCATTTTTTCAAACAGATTTTTCTTTCCCCCACACATTTGATTTCTCAGCTAATTTTTTAACATATTGTTATCTGCCTAACTCTACTTTGTTAACAGTGTAGATTCATTTAGGCAGATATCTCAATTTGGCCACAGTGTGACTTGGTCAATTACACTATGAGGCTAGCAATATTTTATTCTGATTAGAAATCTAATCACATGACCTGAAATGACAATCAGAAACATTAAAAAATGATTTATTATCTCGCTCTTGAGCGCATTCTCTCGGTTTTCTTAATGACACGATAAAGTAGCCAATAAAGATTTAACGTGGGCTCAAAGAACAAAAACAGATGGCAATATTCAAAAATCTGATTTTACTGTTTTTGTTAAGAAGAGTGAACCTCGTCCACAGAGAAAACCAATCATCAGGAATCAAAGCGTTACACAAAAAGCTTCACTTTCACCCTTTAAGTCTGAACAAAAGGTTCATAACACTTTCAGCGCAGTGTAAGAGTCTGCCAGGGTAACGAATCTTGATCAACTGCAGCATTTCACACCGCCTGCTGCCGCTGCCTGCCGTCGGACTGCAGTAGTATAAAGCACGTAGTCAGAGCAGAAAATCTCAGAGTGGAAAAATACAACAAACAACCTCTTAGAAAAACAGTGAAATAATATTAATAAGAATAACAAACCGAGAAGGAACATTTGGTCTCATGAGGATCCACAGATCTGTCATGTCTGCAGTTTTGTCATCTCACACCACATTTAAAAAAACTGATTATCCTGCTCGTCTTCCTTGAGCAGCTCAGAGATTTGGCATTTTTCTACAATGGCTGTTTGGTCTTCGTTTCCTCCCCTTCCTCCAGCAGTCGTTGGTCAGTTCTCCCGCTCTCTCTCTCCATCTGTAATCAATGCGAGCCGATCCATCAGAGGACAAAGGCCAGGACTCATCTGAGCAGAGACACAGAGAATGCCAATCAGATCAATCAAAAATCAAAACTTCCATCAGGAACAGCAAAGTTCAGACTGACAGCAGCTCAGTTAAAGGAACAATCCAGCCCTTTATGCCTAACCAGATGCTACTTTCTTATTTAATATTAGTATTTTCCACATACCTTCAATATTTTTGAAAAATATTTCATAGTATTTACCAGCTATTTTACTCTCTTGCACGCATTTTACTTCTGCATGCAGACTGCTTCTGCAAGCATTACTGAAAGAATGGGTCGCTCTCAGGCGGTGTAAAGCACACCACCACTGGACTCTAGAGCAGTGGAGACGTGTCCTCTGGAGCAATGAATCAGGCTTCTCCATCTGCCAATCTGATGGAGGAGTCTGAGTTTGGTGGTTGCCAGGACAACAGTATTTTGTCTGACTGCATTGTACCAAAGTGAAGTTTGGTGGAGGGGGGTTATGGTGTGGGGGTGTTTTTCAGGAGTTGGGCTCGGCCCCTTGGTTCCAGTGAAAGGAACTCTACAGCATACCAAGACATCTGGGACAGTTCCTGCTCCCAACTTTGTGGGAACAGTTTGGGGATGGCCCCTTCTGTTCCAACATGACTGCGCACCAGTGCACAAAGCAGCTCCATGAAGACATGGATGAGCCAGTTTGGTGTGGAAGAACTGGGCAGCCTGACAGAAGCGTGGCTGCCAATTCGCCGACCACCACCGACCACATTCACACTTAAGCAATGTGGGTTAAGTGTCTTGCCCAGGGACACAATGACAGCACACGCTCAGACGGGGACTCGAACCCGCGACCCTCCACTGCGCCACTGCCACCCCATAACTTGAGACCGTGAGCCAGGCCTTCTCTCCAACATCAGCGTCTGACCTCACAGATGTGCTTCTGGAAGAATGGTCAGAAATTCCCATAAACACTCCTAAACCTGTGGAAAGACTTCCCAGAAGAGCTGCAGCTGTTACAGCTGCAGAGGGTGGGCCCACATTATGTTAAACCCTCTGGATTAAGAATGGGATGTTACTGAGGTTTATATGTGTTTGAAGGCAAATGAGCAAATACTTTTGGCAATATAGAGAAATTCTGTATTTTATACCATCTATGACTTTTAATGATGTTCACTAATATGTTTTCCAGATTTTCTGCTGTTTCAACATATAAACAGATTTTGTGCAGAAATGTTACCAATCTCTTTAACAACAACTATTTTTTACTTATTATATTTCACACATTTCAAGACTTTTTTGTGACAGGTTATATATTTATGACAGGTTATATATTCCAAATATAGTCTTTATGAATTTTACTCATTTTATTTTATTTTACTGATGTTTTTCTGATTGTGTGCCAATAACATTTTCAGCTATTTATGCATTTATTCACAGATTTGTGATTGGCATTGTTTAAAAGTTTTTTCCTAATTTTTTTTTCTTCTGTAATTCAAAGAGTGACTCGTGATTTTTCACATATTTTAAAGACTTTGTGAAACATTTTATGCTACAACTTTTACAGATTTATTTTGCTTATAGTGTTTCTGGTCTAATATTTTCCAACATATTTCATGAAATTATATCACATGATTTTGGTGATGCTTGTTTGCTGGATTTTGCTTTTAAAACTGGCCTCAGCCTAAGAATCATGTTCTGGCTTTGATTCAGTGTTAATGCTATTGCCCGTTGACCTCTGACCTGCGGAGGCTCCGAGCTTCGTACACCGTGTCATCCTCGTCGCTCTCCACCGCCTCCATCTCCACAGCATCATCGTGGCTGGACAACAGACCGTACTTCTTCCTGTGAGCAGGCTTCTTCAGCCTGCCGACATCATCACAAAACAGACAGTTACTATTAACTTAGCCCTGCTGTGCTCCAAACAGGTAGTTGTAATATACAACACGGGCAAATTATGATATTTATGAATGGTGTTTGGAATGATAGGGGTGTGACATTTTTAATGAAGAGGCACAGTAACAATACCGGATTGTTAGACGACTCATAAACAAGGCTAACTGATGGTGAAAAGACACTGAGACACTGGTAGACAAGGATTAGCGTTAAGTGTTACCTCCTGAACCGCACAGTGAGTCCAACAACTTTACACAAACATATGACTCAAACTCTGCACAGGTGTGATATGAGAGACTGGTTAAAATAGCTGAATTTACAATGATGTTCGCTGGGAACCAAACCTGCGACTGTACATTAACAACACGGCTGTTCTAAGTGACGGAAGAGCCCGAAGACCGTCACCGTGTCACGAAACCTTTTGGCTGAAGAAGTGCAGACCGAATTCAGCGACACCTACAAGTTTACAAAGGGACTGAAGTCACACTATGCAGCATCTTCAGCTCAGCTCAGGAAAGCACGTTTCTCATGAAATCTGCCCTCGTGTATGACAGTTAATTTTTAGGACTACATTTATTTTTGCAGCATAGCACAAAGTGGTAGAGATGAAGTAGAGATGTACTGCCTAGCTACTACACAACATGTCCAACTGACTCATAATTACTGACAAACTAAAGGTTGCAAGAGAAGATGGCAGGACTTAGTGACTTGTTTGCATGCCAACTGAAGAGTGGCCGCTAAAACATTACAGCAAGGCATAAATAAGTTTTAAATTGTTAGATTTATGGATACCATTTGGCATTATGTCAGTTACTCAACTGTTACTTCTGGATTTATCTTATAATTGACCTTATACAGTCACATGCTTCTACAACTGTGTCCCCTGCTGATGCAAAATGCCCCAAATAGGTTAGATTAACTGTACAGTAGTTTATAAATGACCAAGCCCCAGATAAAGCTACAGTTTTTAAGTTTCTCCACTTCTCACACGTTGTTAAAGTGTGCATCGTGTGATTTTCTAAAGCTGGAGGCGCTTCTCTTCACTTTGGCTTCTAATTGATGTGTAAATATTTGTGATTATTTTGACATTTGAACCTAGAGTCTGACTGTAAGCAGCATTGCTGTTGCCTCTAAAGTAAAGGCAGCATTTCTCACTGACAGTCAAACTTACACTAATAGGAAGTCAGGTGGGAGTTTGCAGGCCGTTAGTGTGCAGCAGAGTGTTTAATGTATGAGGTGCATGCTGAACTAAAGAGTGGCTGTTAAAACGTTACCGTGGGGCATGAATAATCATTTACAATACATATAAAATCGCTTATCCAAGAGGACGTTTTAAGTTGTTCGGCGTTATGTCTGTTACTCTATTCGCACTATTGGATTCCTCTAATAATTTATCTCATACTTCTACAACTGTGTACCCCGCGAATCCGACCTAAGACAAAAAAGGTAACATTAAATGTACAGCCGCTTCTAATCTGCCAGGCCCCATGTGTGGACAGTCAGAGCAGCCTCCATTCATAAATCCAGTGTTTAAAAGTTTCTCCGCTTCTCACAAGTTACGCAAGTCACGTAAAGTTATTTTCTAAAACTGGAAGATGCACTCTTCAGTTCGGACCGTAAACAATACGAATTATTTGGACATTTTAGGCCTAACTTGTGACTGCGTAGTGTCCATCTGTAAGCACAAGCGTGTGTTCTTAAGTTAAGTAGTAGTTCTCACCGCACAGCTCGGATGAGGAAGTAGAGAACGCCGACCGCTGTGATAGCAATGAGGACGTAAAGGGCCCTCTGGATCATCGAGCTGTCCACGCTGAGGCCACCCGACGGACTCTTCCCCGTGCTGTGTGTGGAGTTCACCGTGCTGGAGTTCGTCACGACGGGTCTGGGAGCTGCGGGGCTGACGGGGGCGTTCAAGTCCTCCGCCACGGACAAGACGACCCAGCATATCGGTACAAAAAGCGCTGAAAGACTTCGCCAGTAAGTCATTTTACATCTGAAAACACTCAAAACTGAAGCTGAGGGAAACTGTACCGACTTTCAAACCGGTTCCGGGGCAGAATCGGGAGTTTCCAGATACACGTAGCATTAGCTGGAACCCGCCGCTGCCGTGTTGACACAAAAATCCCAACACGGAAGTTTACGTCCAGCTACGATCGACGTCATGAAAAAAGACTCCCTCATACTGACTCGTAGGACTGCACGCTGACGCTGAGCAGCCAATCACCGTAAAGCGGACACCTGCAGGAGGAGGTGCAGGGTTCACGCTGCACCACGTAACATACTGTAGGAGTCCGACCCTTACAGAAATATATATAAAAATGTGACAATGGACGCTGAACCGAAGAGTGGCTCCTTCATCTTCAGAAAAAACTCTTGTATTACAAACTCTCAGTAACTCCTACTTTTGCTAATTTCCTTTATGTTGATTTTATCCTGTTTAAATATTTATTTTTTTCATACATTGTTTTTTGCACATTTATACTTTATCCGGGCTATTTTGTTATAGGTTGTGTTTAAGACATTGATTTCCCAACTTTTAGGATAATTAAAGTAATGTATATCTTATCCTATGTCAAAAAACTACCAAGGGACTCGAAAAGAACCAGTAAGAATGAGCCAAATGGATCAGTGACAGTTTTAAAGGGACTCAGACACACCATAAAGAGACTGAACCAGCAAAAACAGATGTAAAATTAACGGTAACGGGCATAAAATCTCCGAAAGACCGAACAAAGCGACTGCAAAGAGATACAAAACACACGGGAATAATCAGATTTATTGAACAATAAATGGCACTACACTGAGTGATAATTTGGCTGAAAATCCATTCACATTCAGTATGCTGCAGCTTTATATGTTGCGTTGTTTTCAGCAGGCCTGACGGAGTAATTATCCTTGTTTAACTTTATTACTGTTAACGTCTCTGTGGCTGATGGCGGCTACAATAAACTCCAGAGTCCAAAATAATTTCCGTTAATCCTGTTTGCATTCAGCATCTGTTTAGCTACCGGCACAGCCTGGGCGCTTTACCTGAGCGCACAAAGATAATAAATCCACTCTCACCTGCCGCCCTGATTGGGGGTGGTACTAATAAAACAACATGAGCTTAAAGGTGATAGAAAAGGAGAAAAGCTGAGTGTAGGCCTACGGATATATTTCAAATAGTTTCTTAGAATTATTTTGTATATTTATAATTAGAGTCTGACTGATTTATCGGCAGGGCGAAATTACAAGCTATCTGCCGATCTATCGTATCAGAGTTTACAGGGTTTATAGTTTGTCCATCAGAGGGCACTCTGCAGCTTCCCTACTGGCAACAGAAACACAACAACCAGCTGATCAGAGCAGAGTGGGCTAGAGGAAAAAAGTAAATTAAACTCACATAACACATGTTAGGGGAAATCTGTTTGTGTTTCAAGTGTATGAAAGAAAAATTACTCACCCAGATGTCAGAATGTCAGATTTTTGAGGCATCAAAATCAGTCTTGGGCTCTTTTTTGTGAATAGTTCACTTTTATAATAGCCCCATACACTTTGGACGTCTGTTCAATCAGACTGCTTGTTGCAGAAAGCAGACGGCCCTCTGGTGGCCATTAGAGAGACTGCAGGTTTAAAACAATTCACACTGACTTCACTTTTTTAAAGACGTATTTAACGTTATGCACTCAGATTCATCTATGTTCAGAAATTTCTTTATTGAGTCCCTGAATTCCGAGTGATAATATGTTTATTTAAATATTTAAAGTCTGATATTTTTTTTTTGCCTTTACATTTTATTCCGCATAGAATTAACTTATGCTGCCTGCAGACTGTAAACTCTGGAGTGCTGAAATAAAAGTCATATGCAGGTTAAAAGGTATTGCTTCAGAGACTAAGATGTTGCTCTGGAGAATATGATGTATTTTAGCGTGCTTGAAATCTAAAAAGGTAAAGGAAAAGGTTAGCTTCAAAACAATAATAAACCCGTAGTACAAAACTATATTAATAATAATATGAAATCATCCATGGCTCAAGCCCCAAGTATGTTTCCACTGATGTTCATAACTGATCCGAAATTGATGACATTTAATACAGGAAGTAACCTGCTTCTGTACTGTGATTCTATGGCGCAAGGCACGTGTGAGAGAGTGGTTTGATTCCCGCAGAATCAAAGTCTCCACATGTCACGCTAATGTACATTTATGTATTTAGGTTATTTCTGTATTTAGGCTGCTGACAGAAGCTTCGGTGACTGCGAGGCCGGTGCTCCAATAGCAGAGCGGTTCGTCTCCCATGCAGGACTGTGATTGGTGTTCGGGGTGGCAGCGGGGCGGGACTGTGAGATTACAGCAGCATCTCTCTCCGCAGATCCAGCGGACATCTGGAGCAGCCCTACCAGGGAATCAAACCCCCGAGCATCGAACACGGACATCCTCCACCGACTTACCCCGGCGTTCGCAGTCCGTTTCCTGACTTCGGTGTTGCTGTCACTGCGAACTAGATCTCCAGTGGGAGGCTGCTTCCCTCCGGAGAGACGGACGGTCCGTTTCTGCGGGTGAAAACACGGAGACACTAAGACTAAAACCCGGGAGCATGGTGATGGACTGAGCTGATCCGACGTCTGAGAGGGGTTTTTTTTTGGGCCCGATGGAAGCTGCGACACATCTGGAGCGGGTACGTCTGGATCCCGGTTCCAGCCTCGGTCTGGATTAAAGAGCCGCGCTCGTCACTGGGGGTTCGGTGTATTTTTGTTTTCTGTTTTAGTTTTTCCTCTTTTTCAAATTGATTGAGAGTTTGAGGGAGCAGGCGGATCCCTCTCCTCCCCCTGCTGGTCTGGATTAAAGCCCATCAGGATCATGAATCATCCCCCTTCTGTGACTCTAATCTGGGCTTTACCGAGCTGGATTTAAATCCGAGATCTGATCTGGATTACTCTGCTCCTGGTTCTGATCGGGTCACATCTGGCCCGGTCTGAACCGGCTCCAGTATTGTGTGAACTTGGACTCGGTCCCGGTGCTCTTGGTACTGGTTTGGGGGAGTTCTGCTATCATCATGCCGACGTCCCGGCCTGGTTCGGAGCCGGTGGAGTTCTGGGTGGACGGGTCAAGGCGGGACGGGACGGTGGAAGAATTCTACACTCTGAGCTCGGAGCTGGGCAGGTCTGGAGCACCTTATCGGGGGAGATGGGGGTGGTGATGAGTTCACATGGACACTTCACTGGGCCAAAGTTGCCTCCATGAGGGGTCCATGTGATCCTCTAGTCCAGGATTAACTCTGGCAACACTTTATAATGCCATCCTGTGGATTTCAGGGTAATTCATGTGAATCAGGTACCAGTTAAATAGTGGTTCCTGTTGGTACTTAATAGGAAACAGGAAAATAAGAGCAGGGAATTGTGTCAGGAACCCTTTTTTTTCTCTGAGTGAAAAGGTGTTTTACTGGACAGCATCTTGTTGTCTCCACATGCACGTTGTATAATCAGATACAAGATTTCAGACCGGGCCGCTTTAAGCAGATTTAAGTGAAGGCTGTTAAAAAAAAATAGAATGACAACAGTTAAACACAGCTGCATCATGTGCATGGATATTTTACTAATATAACTTTACTAAAATAAACTATCTATCTATCTATCTATCTATCTATCTATCTATCTATCTATCTATCTATCTATCTATCTATCTATCTATCTATCTATCTATCTATCTATCTATCCATCTTGCTGGTAAACTGGTATTTAGGTATTGCATCTGTCCAATTTTATAGTCTTTTTTAATGATAGAATGGGGGTTAATTACTATCCAATTTTTTGATATTTAATTTTCTAACACGATTTGTCCAATATTGTATTAATATATTTGGATATTTTACTGATATTTTCAAATAAATCTTAGGGATATTTTCCACACATTCTGCAAACATTGTTGTGGATATTTTAAGACATTAAAAAACTACAACACAAACACAATAAATAAAAGATGTTTTTCTATTGGTCAGTAAGTACTTTTGTTGATTAAAGTACATTAAGCTGATACAGCAATACTCTTACTGAATTAATGTTATGCATGCAGGAGTTTTAATACAGCACATTTATTCAAGTGTGTGCTTTACTGTAGTCGATGCTCTGAAGACTTCCTCCTCTGCGTGTATCAGTCGGTGTGGCTGATATTTAAAAACCATAAAAAGTCAGGGTAAACATGGAAACGGAGCTAAAAGACAACAAGAGAGGAGCCGTGAGAGAGAATGCTGGAGCTCAGGCTGTTTGTTTATTGTCTGAAGGTTTACAGTAGGCAGTAGTGCAGTGGACTGTGTGTATTTACACACTGTGCTTGTTGTTATCTCAGTAAACGCCAACACCGACAACACTGACAGCAGATCTGCAGAAAATGATGAAAATGATGTCAACAGTGAAATCAGACGTGTGAGCATGCCGCCACCAGTTCTATTACCAGGTGTCCTGTTGCCATGGAGACCAGCCAGGACTGTGTGTGTGTGTGTGTGTGTGTGAGAGAGAGAGAGCAAGAGAGAGAGAGAGAGAGAGTGAGTTGCTTTTGAGATGGGATTGTCTCCTCCATCTGTCCCGGCAGAATACCAGATCCCTAAACACACACACACACACGTCATGCCATTTTTCGATGAATTCATTGGCCTTACCCTTAAGTAATCTTAACCAAAACCCAACTTGTTTCTAGCCTTAATCTCACCTAAGCCTAACTTTAACTTGCATTTGTGAAAAAAAACAACAAACTCAGAATAGAAAAGATGGAAGTAAAACATGTAAAATTTGTAATATTTGGGATTCCAACAAAGAAGAAAAAGCTGTGACAGGAGACTATGATGTGTCCAGCAGCTGTTAGTCTGACCGAGCCGAGGAAGACGAAGCGTGGAGACAGATTTTCGAAGAATAACAGCCGTGCATCTTTGGCCCACTGGATTACAGTGTGCTTGCACGAACAGTGATGCATATAGACAGCGATGTCACACTGTGCAGCTTGCAGTTAACTTAAACTTCTGAAATCTCCCAATGCCTTTACCGTCAGTCTAGCTCTCTAAACCTTACTTAAACCTTATCTCAACCTAACCCAGAAACTGTTTTTTATTCTTGTAACAATAAAAGTTGAGTTTCAATGGGCTGCATTCCGCTGCAGGACCTCTTAGGGGATTATGGGGGTGGTTACACCTTTGTTCATGTTTCAAACACAAAAAACTCCTCTTGTAGGATCATTTTCAAATGAGAAAAAGTTCATAGGTGTTAAAAAGGACCACATTACTGCGTGTATCTGATGAATTCTACACAGCAGTGGACACAGAAACCCTGAAAAGGAGGATAATGGAGCCATTCCTGTAAATAACTGCCCAAATTCCTGCACTGGAACAGCATTTGTGGACAACAAAGCCTAGACTTGGACATCACAGACATTAAATTGGGCCGTGCCATTCTACACTCTGCAATCCTAGCCCAAACCTTTAGATATTGCAACCTCAATATCAACTGCCTCTCAGTCTAGTGAAGCCAGTGTCTGAAGCTTCCTGTGGTGGAGCTATCTTTACAGTGCACCGACATTTAAGTACCTGCAGGAACCAGTAAGACTGTGATTGGTGTCTCAGTGGCAGTTCCCTATAAATGCTGCTAAATTCTAGAACTTACGTCAGATAGAAGAATCTGTAAAATTATCCAACAATAAAAATTCACTAACAACCCTACTGCAGTACAGCTCCAGCTGGTTTCCCTGTTCCTGAGATGCACGTGGTCTGTGCAGAATTCAGGTTTAATGGCTTTGCTTTTTCTTTCAGAGGAGCGACGTCCATCGTGTATCGTTGTGAGGAAAAACAGACCCAGAAACCCTACGCCGTCAAAGTCCTCAAGAAAACGGTCAGTGACCCAGTGTGATGGAAATATTAGAGGTCTAACAATATTCCGCATGCACAGAGATGAGCCAAAACATTATCAGCAATAAATGATGAAGAAAATAATATAGCCTATCAGAGAGAAACAATGCAAAGCAAAGTATTTGAGAGGTTGTTTCTCATTTGAGTTTGAGTTTCACATGTTGGCTGGCCAGTGTGTGGTGGTGGTGGTGGGGTGTCATCTGATCCTTAGTGGCTCCAAATCCAACTTACAGGACTTTGAGGATCTGCTGCTAACATCTTTGTGATACTACAGGAAACCTTACAAGGTCTGTAGAGTAACCTTGTTTTGGCAGAAGATGGTAGCCATGTCAGTGCTTATCAGGGTAAATCAGTCGTACCTGGTTTTAAGCTCGTCTGGACCTTCCAGCTGTTTGAACACTGTAGTCTGATAATGTTTGTTCTCTTGCAGATCGACAAGAAAATCGTTCGCACAGAAATCGGTGTCCTGCTGCGTCTTTCTCACCCAAACATTGTAAGTATATGCCACATATGGAAGAGAGGGTCGAGTACTATGTAACGAGCTGCATCCATACACACAGAAGTCCATACACCAAAACGGAAGCACAGATTTCTTGGACAGCCTAATTAACCACACTGCAAGCCATATTATTTATCAGGCAACTGCATTAAAATCCTGCAAACAGGTCCAGTTCAGTGACTCCAGTTAGCTGAAGTGAAGCCAAGTAGGAAAGCGAACTTTAAGCGTTAACAGAATCCAAGCAGGTACGTTATAAGAAAGCCGTTTAGCCTCTGTACAGTTAAAACAAAGGGGGGAATTAGCTGTAGAGCCTAAAACTGTTTTTTTGTACCAAGCTGTAACCACGCTTGTGTAAGGGAGTCTGTGGGGTTAGCTTGCTTTTGGTGCCAGCCTTAGCTCCACTTGGTTGAGTTCAGGGAAACTCTCAAAACCATCAGCAATTTAAAAATTGATCTACGTTTGTATGGAAATGGAAGTCTTAAGTCCCGAGAGCTGCTGGCCCTAAATATTATCTACTGCCCCCTCAGATGATAGCCAGTGGTGTAGTCCAAGTCAGGTCACGTGTACAATATTGTGATATACTATTTGATGAAATTGTTCCTACATGTTTTTAATGTTGTTGGATTAATTTGTCGCTTTCTGGTTGCTGTAGAGTTGTTAAATGTGAGGAGTTATTCTCAGTTTGTTCATTTATCCTCTACATGATGTTAGTGAGTCACACGTGGTGGAAGTCGGTGCAAAATATTAAGAAATATTCTGGAAAATGTCAAAGATAGATACTTGAGGTTATTTCTAGGATATAAATTAGTGACTTATTTTTAAATCTACATAATAAATCAGTTCCTTTTTTTTTTTAAAGTTCATATTCACAATGACCAGTTATTTCACTGAGTGCGCACGGGACTGGTGCTGCTCTTAGACGTAATAATCTTTGATTATTTTCAGTCATTTTCCCCATAAATCTCTCTTTTCTTTGTATCACTGGTTTTAAACATGGTTATGAGCTCGTAAGGATCTAGATTCAACAATATTTTAGTCTGAGCATGAGGTTATCTACTGAGTATATGAGCTATAGTGTGTATTCTAATGTTTTATTTAAGAGCAAGACTGACTCATCAGTTCTGATTTTTTTCTTAGTTCTATTTTAAACGCAGATCGAGGTTGATAAATGAAACTGCATCAAAGTATGCGGTGTGTTTTTTTTTTTGTTTTTTTATTATACTGTAAGTACTGAACTGGTTGTCTGTTTTATGTTTGTTTCTTGATTTGTTGAATCTGGAACAATAAGGTGACTGGGAACATTACAAACATCTTTTTACCGTGCACGTGCTCACTCTGCTCAGACATATTTGAACTATTAAGTGAATATATAGCAGATGCAGAATCAGTCGGTCTAAACCAAATACACCCAACAAATGGCTTGGCTGGGTTTAGGCTGCTTGGTTAAGTTAAGTTATAAGAGGTGTTTGGTCAGTTTTAGGATTTAAAAGTTGATTGTTTAAGTTTAGGCTCTAAATGGATCAGATTCTAAAACTGATATCTAATCCACCCTGAAATAGATAGGAGGTTAAAAAATGGATGGAAACTACTCGGTTGGGATTCGGTTCTACAAGTTTTAGGCTCTAAAGAGTGCTTGGTTGGCGCTAAATCCAACGTACTTGATTAGGGTTAGGCACCAAGAGATGATTACTTCGGTTTAGGCACTTAAAACCGGATGGTTTAGGAAAGATTGCGCTTAAATCTTTCAAGTTCGATGTGGGAGTGAGGGCCTCTCATTGGTGCCATAACTCAAACCCAGGGTGTCGTGCTCCACTGCTAAAGGACGTCTTCGGGTGTCACCGTGACACACCGGTGGCTTTGGCACAGCTGAATATTTTTGCACCCTGGGAATGACAAAGGCCTGAAATGCCAATTAATTGAGTGATTAACGACAATCCCACTGAAGTTCTATGTTTACATGGACAAACACATTGTTATATAAATATATAACTTTTAATATTTGCTCATACATTTTTTGCTTCTTGTGTTTGTGGCTCAGATTCAGCTGAAGGAGATCTTTGAGACGGACACCGATATTGCTCTCGTGCTGGAGTTGGTGACCGGGGGGGAGCTCTTTGACCGGTGCGTATACACCCAGATTAGCTGTTTTATTTGTCTTACTGCCATTGCTGTGGTTTTTGTGTTTAATTGAAAGCAACATTATAGTGTCAGTAGTTGGCTTAGTTTGAGAAGTTTTAGAAGATGCTGTGTTTGGTTGCAAGCAATGCGGCAGTGGTATGTTCAGTTGGAGTAGTTTCTGTGATTAGTTGCTGGTATTGCTGTAGTTGCTATGTTGAAAGTGTTATGGTAGTTTCAGTGGCATGTTTAGTCACAGGTATTGCTGTAGCATCAGTGGTTTCATGTGCTGCTTTAGTTGCATTGGTTGTTGAGTTGCAGAAGTTGCAGGTGATGAGCCAGATAGTGAACAGTAGAGTTTCAATATTTTCATTCTGGTTTAGCTCATGTTGTTGCTGTGTTTAGTTGCAGATGTTAGGGTGGTATGTTTAGTTGCAGTAGCTGCTTTGTTTAGTTGCTGGTTTGCTGCATCAGCAGCAGTTGCGTTCAGTGTAGTTGTTGTTGTAGTTGTAATGCTGTAGTTTCAGTAGTTTTACCTTTTAGAACAAGAGGCTGGTTTAGTTGCAGACGCTGCTATAGTGTCAATGATTGGTTTGGCTACAAAAGTTGCCATGTTTTGTTGCTAAGTGGTTGGTTTATTAGCAGGAATTGTCCTGTTGCCAGCATTGATGTAGTTGCAGTAGTTCCCATATTTAGATGTAATGAATGGTGGATCTGCTATACCTTTGGTGTTTTAGAAATTGCTGTATCTGGTTGCAGTTGTTTCTGTAGTTGAAGTTAAATGTTGAAGTGCAGAAGTTGCTGCGTTAAGTTGCTCATGTTGCTGTAATTACAGAATTTGTCATGTTTCCTGAGGTGTTACTGAAATTTCAGTGTCAGTGATTGGTCAGTTGCAGAAGTTACCATTTTTAGTTGCAGCTGTTGGTGTAATGTGAGTGGTTGTTTTGGAATCATAAGTTACCATTTTTACTGGCTACAGTTGCTGCAGTTCCAGTGGTTTATCAGGTTTATCAGTTTTATCTGGAAAATCAGACTTTGTTATGAGGAGTAATTTAATAAACTGAGCACAACGCCATCACCATAAGCAGAGCGTCATCATAACATTGTGCTGTGTTACAACTTTTACTGTGGTAAATCATTACTTCTGCAACCACTGTCACAAATGATTTTGAGAGCACAGCGTTAACCCTTAAGTGCCCTCACAGGTGTTTCTGAGTGAGTGCAGCAATTTTCAGAATACTAATTTCATCGTGAGAGTCCCAAACAGAGAAGCAGGAGTCAGAGAGATGCAACATGTTGCAAGTACTAACAGCTGTTTTCACATATCTGTTGGAAAACCAAAATTGGCACAATATGTTCATTAATGAACGGTAACCAGTCAAACAGAAGATAATGAGAAATAAATTACTGGTGGGTGTAAAGAAGATAAAACCAGCGTGAACGCTGAGATGTCATGATTCTCTCTGTTTTCATGTACTTTCATCTTTGCTGGTTTTTTTTGTTTCCAGGATTGTGGAACGTGGTTACTACAGCGAACGAGATGCTGCTCATGTCATCAAACAGATACTGGAGGCAGTGGCGGTAAGATGCTGTGCTCAGTGTCTCATTTGACTTTGATTGCATTTTATTAAATTGCAATCCCATATCAGCTGCAGTGGTCAAATGTAAGTACGGCCTCTTCAGGCAGAGAGAAACTATACTGCCATGCTCGGTTACAGTTGTTGCTGCAGGTGCAGTGATTGCTGTAAATGAATGAAAGCAGTAGTTTTTATGTTTAGTTGAAGGCGGTGCTGCATTGGAGGGGTTGGTTTAGTTGCAGTCGTTGTCATGTTTAATCCCAGGTGCTGCCTTTGTTACAGCTGTTGATGTACTCGTAGGAGTGCCTTTTGTTCTTTTCTTTTTTTATGTGTTTCTTCGCATGTGTTGCTTAAATTGGTTGGTTTAGTTGTCATGGATTCCCTGTGTAGTTGTAGGTCTTGCTGTCACTGCAGCGGCTAGCTTAGTTGCAGTAGTTGTTGTTAAGGTGCAGTAGCTTCCATGTTGCAGATGCTGCTGAAACTGCAGTAATTGGTTCAGTTGCTCTAGTAACTGCTTAGTTACATTCTCAGCAGTTGCAGGAGTAGTTGGTTTAGTTATAGTTGCTTTTTAACAGTTGCCATTAAATCTCTGTTTCATGTGTTGCTGTAGTTTCATTGGTTTGTTTAATTGCATTACTTTCCTTTTTTAGTTGCAGGTTTTGCAGTAGTTGCCATGTTTAGTTGCAGCTGCTGCTACTGTTGTTGCAATAATTTGTTTATTTGAAGTAGTGGCTATGTTCAGTATAGGTGTTACATTAATTGCCATGTTTGGTTGACGGTGCTTCTTTTGGTGTAATACTTGATTTAGTTGCAGTAGTTTCCATGTTTAGTTGCTTGTGACATCAGTAAAAGTTGTTATTTTGAGGCTGGGAGTTAAAATGGAAGCAGCTCTGGGAACCTGATCTCTGTTTGGGTTTTCTGCTTCGGCTCAGTCAGCTGCAATGTCACTGCTGTCTGTGGATCATTTACTTCCATCCACCCCTCTCCTCATTAGATTACTGCTCACCCCCACCAGCTCTGCTCAGTCTCTGCTATCTCACACCAAACCTCAGCTTTAAACAGTCTGTTTTTAGATCTGAAAGGTGTCATGGAGAGCAGGTCATCAACCCCTGTAGAGGCAATCTGGCTGCAAAATGAAATCAGCGCTGCTGGACGTTGGACTTTTTTCTCATTTCATGAAGCTAGTTTAGCATTTTTTTCTGGTCACAGCCTGACTAAACACAGATTAAGCTGATATTTATCTGCAAGAACAAGATTTGACATTTCATTAGCACAGGAACATTATACCGCTCTAACAGAAGTCTGTTGTCATGCCATTCAGAAGCTAATTTTTTTTTCTCGTGTAGGAGTCCTCCTCCAGCTGATGAATCACAATCTTCCTGTTTCTCAACAGATTTAATCAAACGTTGAAGTGGCACAAAATCATATTTAAAGGTCAGCGTGCGATGGTTAATAAAAAAAACCAAGATGCATTCGCTGACATGCTTATACAACACTGTGCTGAACACAGAAATACAGAATGAGCTGATTAAAGAAGTGAGTGAATCATAATAACATGTCATTATTGCCAGCATGAGAGATCCTAATCTTCTGATGATCGTCAGAAGCTTTTTGTTGCAGCTGCAGTCCTGTATGTAATCAAAATGGAGAAAAGAAAAACCACTCAGACTGAGAGGACTGTCTGCCTGTGAAGACAAGCTCAGGGGAAACAAACACAGGTGTTAATGTGTTTATGCTGAGGTTCGGTGTGATTCAGGCTTTAGTATTAAATATATTTATCACTTAATAATACTAATCTTATTTTTTTTTAATTATTATTCCTCTAGGTTCCTGAGCTTGGCTTATTTGCAGGTGTTGCTGTAGTTGCAAGGGGTGGGTTAGTAGCAAGAATTGTCATATTTAGTTGCTGCAGTCGGTTCTTTTGCAGTTGTTGCAATGTTTAGTTGCAGGGGTTTTTTTTTGCAAGTGTTGGTTTAGTTGCAGAAGTTTCACGAAGGGTATTGCTGTGGTTGCTTTGGTTATAGCAGTTGCAATTTTTATGCCTGGTGTTGCTATAGTTGCAAGTTAGTTTTAGCTATAGGTGTTCGGTTACAAAAGTGGCCATATTTAGTGACAGGTGATGCTGTGGTTGCAAACGCTGAATTTGGTTTGGTAATTGCCATACTAACTTGCAGGTGTTGTAGGAGTTACTGTGGTTGGTTTGTTTGCAGCACTTGTGATGTTTAGTTTCAGTTGTTGCTGTAGTTGCAAGGGTTGGTTTAGCTGGAGGAGTTGCCTGCAGGTTTTGTGGGAGTGGCAAGGTTTGGCTTGGTTACAAAATTGTCCATGTTTAGTGACAGGTGTTAATGTAGTTACAAGGTTTGGTTTAATGCCAGTAATTGGCATGTCTAGTTGCAGGTATTGCTTGAGCTGCAGTGGTTGGCATAGTTGTGGTAATTTCAATATTTAGCCAGTGACATTACTGTAGTTTAATGTGTTGGTTTACTCAGAAGCTGCCCTGCTTAGTTGTTCAGGTGTTGCTGTAGCTGCAGGAGTTGCTGTAGCTGTGGTTGATTTAGTTGCAGGTGTTGCTGGTATCAGTGTTGTTGCACATGGCAGCAGCGTGCAGTGGCTGCAGGTCTCTTATGTAACAGCTGCTTCCATCCTGCTGCTGAACAGATTAAAACCAGAGAGGATTAACGCACGCACACACTCACACACTCACACACTCTGACCACAGCTGACCTACATTTACAACGCAGAGAAACATACGCCCCTTTATATATGCATGTGTGTGCGTGGTAAGATTACAGTACCGTTTTATTTGTTGTATCCGATGTGAGTGTGGCATTAATCTGTAGCACAGAAACATCCTGCAGTCCCTGAACACAGCAACATCTTTTCATAGCAGATTCTCGAGATCTGAGTAAAGACGCTACAAGGTGGTGTTTGTAGAAACAGAACACAAAAAATGTTTCCATACATGAACAAAACAGAACAGAAAACCTGTAACAAAATGTTAGCTTTCACCATCACTGCTCCACCCTGCACAGAGCCCACCTGCCAGTTCTGAGCTACAACCCCCCCACCCTGATGTCTTCACCTGCATGAAGGCTCTGTTGTATTTTTCACAATTTTATCTGTTGTGTAATTCTTGGGATGAACTCATAGACTGTTTATAAAAGATGGAGATGGAGACTGTAATGTCAACCAGTGGTATTGGGATTTTTAAAGTTAGCATTTTGGCCGCCTCCGTCTTGTTTTCGGTGCAGCCAGAAGTGACCGTGACGCAGTTATCAGCTAATGGTAGCATGCTGCATTTATTAAGTGCACACGTGCATCAGACACATACTTATTAGTGCTACGTCTTCATCTTTCATCTGCTCCCTTTAGGAGTCACCACAGTGAATCATCTGCCTCCATCTCACCCTATCCCTAGCATCCTCTTCTGTCACACCAGTTCTCTGCATGTCCTCCTTCACTACATTTATGAACCTCCTCTGTGGTCTTCCTCTTTTCCTCCTGCCTGGCAGCTCCACCTTCAACATCCTTTGTCCAGTATATCCACTATCCCTCCTCTGCAAATGTCCAAACCATCTCAATCCTATCTCTCTAACTTTGTTTCCAAACCGCTCACCCTGAGCTGCCCCGCTGATATACTCATTTCTAATCCCGTCCATCCTGGTCACTCCCAACAAAAAACATCTTAACATCTTCAACTCAACTCAACTCAACTCAACCACCTCCAGCTCGGCCCCCTGTTTTGTTTTGTTTTTAGCGCCACCGTAATGAGTTTCATTACCATCTTGTAAACCTTCTCTTTCACTCTTGCTGCTGTCCTTCTGTGCTTATTAGCTCTAAGTAAAATACAAACAAGGCACTAGAATTTTACCAAAACTAGAGTACAGAATTTTAGTGCCTTTTAGGATAATCAACTTGTATTATATGCTAGAACAACTACATCAAAATGTAGTTATCAAAAGGCACCAACACCACAAACATGGTCAAGAGATCCATGATTCCAATTACCTGAGGTGAAGCCTGGCAGATGCTAATGAGGACATCCCCCAGTAATGCAAGCTTTAAACCTTAATAACGTCTTACAGGATGGGTTGACCTATTGCAGTTGTCAGGCTGTAAACATGTTTAATTCTGCTGCTAAAATTGTGTATTTTAACTTGTGAGTCTGTGGGGACCTACTCACTTTGCACCCCTGGAGGTTTCCGCTTGATGAGCTCTGCAAGCTGTCAGTGTTTCAGCTAGGCAACAAGTGGGCCACCTTTCCCCACTGTATCTTTCTCTGTGCTTTAGTATTTACACGAGAACGGAGTTGTGCATCGTGACCTCAAACCGGAGAACCTGCTGTACGCCGACCTGTCGTTGGACGCTCCACTGAAGATAGGTAACAAACAGCTGCTGCTTCTACATCTGAATGTAACAGAATGACCTGAAAGTTTATCATGTACCAGCAAAGATATTCACTTTGCCTCAAATTTGAGACGCACCTCCTACTTCTTTTATTATCCGCCACACTGTCATTCACAGTGTCATTATCATCAGTGGTTAAAAAAGCACAGTTGGGAAACATGGACTATGATGCACAAATCATCTATAACAACTTGAAAACAGAGGAAACTATCACCATGCTTATTTGAATATTTGCACTTTTAAAGTAAAATATCTGCATTTGCAAATAATGTGCGACTGTCTTAAAGATGGTTTTGTGCCATTGTGCTAAAATTTTATTATGTAAAAATAAATATTAACAGCCTACATATCGTACAGAAGCTGCTCAACCTTTTGTGTCTTCTGCTGCATTTGAGTCATAAACTTGTGCTAATATCATATTTAGAGTTTGTTTTATCTGTCTGAGAGGTAGAAACTCTCACAGAAACATATTGTTGGCTCAGAATTTGGTTCATTTTTGGAGACGCTCCTCTGCGCCCAGATGGCCGGCGAGCCCCCGGCTAACAGTTACAGATGGAAGCCTCCGCTCGCTTTGAGCGAAACTGCTCTCCACCAACACCTTCCTTTAGTTCAGAGACTTGCCTGCAGAGAAACACATTTTCCTCCACCTCCACTCCCTCGCCCCCTCGTTTCTCTTAATATAGAAACAGGAAATGGCACAAAACAAATGCATTAGAAGTCTTTTATCTTAGTTCAGTACAAATGAAAGAAAATCTTCTCTTGTCTTATAGCCGACTTCGGTCTTTCGAAAATCATAGATGATCAGGTGACCATGAAGACAGTCTGTGGTACTCCAGGGTACTGCGGTAAGTACACAGACTTACCACCAAAAAATACCCTATTAGTGAGGCTTTACTAGGAAGACTACATTCACTTAAGCTCAATGTATTCTTATGTATAAAGCCTCAAATCACACAACAATTGTCATCTCAAGGCACTTAATATTGTAGGTTAAATACCAACAACTTTATAAATCAAAATACTCCCAACAATCCCCCATAAACAGCACTTGGTAATAGGAGGGAGGAAAAAACTGCTTTTTAATAGGAAGAAAAAGGCTCAGGGAGGGGCCGCCATCTGCTGCAATCCACCGAGCCGAGGAGAAGGAGTCGATGGGGGAAAAAAAAGAAACACAGCACACAGAGAAACAACAAAAGAGACATCGAAGACTACAGAGAAGAGGCGTTCAATATTGATGTAAAAAACATATAGGGAGTGAATAAGAGAAGAGTGGAGGAGAAGTGCTACGAGTATCATGGGAAGTCCCCCAGCAGCCTGAGCCTTTAGCAGCATAAATAAGAGATGGTTCAGGGTCATCTGATCCAGCTTTATCAAAAAAAAAAGAAAGGTTTAATCTTAAAAGCAGAGGGGGTGTCTGTGTCCCTGTATGCAAACTGGGAGCTGATTTCACAGGAGAGGGGCCTGATAGCTGAAGGCTCTGCCGTTCTACTTTTAGAAACTGTTTTAATCACAAGCAAGGCTGCAGTCTGAGACGTGTGAAGTGCTGTGTTGGGATAATATGGTACTGTGAGGTATGTAAGCTATGATGAGGCTTGATCATTCAGGACTTTGTCAGCAAGTAGAAGGATTTTAAATTCAATTTTCAATTTAGCAGGGAGCCATCGAAGAGACGTTAATATGAGAGAAAAATTATCTCTCTCTCTCTCGTCTCTGTCGGTACTCTCACTGCGATCTCTCTAATCAGCTGAAGGCTTTTGGGACAACCAGATAATACAGAATTACAACAGTCCAGTCAAGAAGTAATAGATGTATGAACTAGTTTTTTTTATTATTAGCACCACTCTGAGATAGGCTGTTTCTAATTTTGACAATATTGTGTGAGATTTTTTTAATGTGCGCATTAACTGGCATATCCTGCACAAAGATGAGTCCAGTTGGTCCAGTCCAGTCCACCGTTGGTCGTAGTAGTGCTGGAGAGGTGATACCATCTGGTTAGACACCGTGTTTATAAGAGTTTTAGGAACAAATATGGTCAGTGTCTCTCCTACAGCAGTGCACTCCACATTTACATGAAAAATTTGAATCTTTTAGATAACAATGACTCAGACCAGTGAAATGTGGACCCTTTAATCTCAATCATACATGACACAGTAACAGGACTGGGTGGTGTAACAGTAACAGCAGCACTTTGTGGTGCAGGGAAAGGTATAGTAGTAACAATATGGCTCTGGATGGTGCCATCAGAAGTAGCTGTAGTAGGTGTAGTATCAGTTGTAGATGTGTTTATTCACCTGTGTTGCAGTGATATATGCAAGTGGGCAGTAATGTGTTCACTGTGCTGTAGCTTCTGCTCTGTGGGATTTCAAAAATTCTCTGTTAGAGCTTCTGTCAGCCATCTGGCATCTAACAGACTCTTCTGCCTGCAGCTCCGGAGATCCTGCGGGGAAATGCCTACGGCCCTGAGGTGGACATGTGGTCGGTGGGCGTGATCCTCTACATCCTGTGAGTCCGTTAACACCTTGCTGCCAGTCCAAGTGTACACTCACACTCACTTACGCATACATACTAAAAGATTCATTATTGACTCATTCCTGTCGGTATAGAGACCACATCTAAGTTTTATGGTCTTCCATTTGATTCATAACAGCCATTAAACACGATGACATAATGTGAAAGTCTGCATCCTGTTTATCTGGTTTCCTCAGAAAGTAATTAGGTGTGTTAATGCTGCCTTCAAATGGATCTGAGACTAACACAGCTGTGGTTTCTCATCTAGAAGTGACAAGGCATAATAGGCATCCTTTCCTGGACTCCTTGCCTTTTGTTTTTTTTCCCCAGACTTTGTGGATTTGAGCCCTTCTTTGACCCAAGAGGGGATCAGTACATGTACAGTCGTATCCTTAACTGCGACTATGAGTTTGTTTCTCCATGGTGGGATGAGGTCTCCCTCAATGCCAAGGATCTGGTGAGCCATACCAATGACCCGGCATTATTCTATTACATTAAATGTGAATAATTAACAGGACTTGAGACTTTGTTTTAAAGAACTATTTTTTGTTGAAGAATGGTTGGGGCTAACTCTTTCTTTCCAGAGTGGCTTGGGAATTGAAACAGATGGGTACTGAAGGACTTGTACAGTTTCTGGGATAACTAGAAACTTTGTGACTTCACTGGGGCATGTCGAGAGTGACTTCACACTTCATATTAACTTGCCTGGAATCACATTGAACTTAAAACAATATAAAATGGTTTCAGACTTGTTTGAACTTTGTTTGAAAGCTTGACGTGACTAAGGCTTAACTGGGGTGAACTGACTTTGTCTGAGAAGGCCTTTAAAATAAACTTGTCTTGAATGGCTGGATATTGGACTTGGTCAGACATTTGTGATGTCTTGAATCATGTTATTTTAGATGGCTTGGAACTTGTTTGAACTTTGGTTGGTGTTGACTTACATGACTAAAACTAGATTTAGATTTATCTTGGATAATTGTAGACTTGCTTGAAATTATATGGAACTTGAGATGGACATGTATGGAATGACTTGGCACTCGGGCAGAATTTATTTAGAAGAACTTCCAAACTGCCTTTGACCTGTTTTTGAATGAGTAAAGATCAATTTCTTTGTGTGATTTGGATTTATTTCGGAAAGACTCAATAATTTATTTAAACTGGCAGCAAATGAGTTGAAACTTCACATGGGCCTTCTAAATCTTGAATCTTGAAATTCTGTCATGGATTGAACTTGGACTTGTATGGAGGTCCTTGAGACTTTACCAGGACTGGGAGTCTGACTGTCCCCTTTGGTCTGTCTGCAGGTTAGTAAGCTGATTGTCCTCGACCCTCATAAGCGCCTCAGTGTCCGGGAGGCCCTGCAGCACCCCTGGGTGCTGGGTAAAGCTGCTCGGTTCTCTCATATGGATACTACCCAGAGGAAACTACAGGAATTCAACGCTCGACGCAAACTTAAGGCTAGTCACTTGTTTACATTACAAAAAGAATCCCAAAACAAAGCACTCTTTTGTAGGGACTTCATTTGATTTGGACCTAACACAGTGGTTTTCTTTGGGGATCCTAAAGGACTTAGACTTTTTTGTGTCTGTAAGATGATTACTCTACAGCAAAAATCTCTAAACATTAATATACCTACATTTAGTAAAATGAATGATTATTGCACATGAACATTATTGCACTTGTTTAGTTGAGGTGAAATGAGTAAAATAGTAAGTAGTCTGCTGTGGGTCAGTGCTGGTTGTAGAGTCTGACAGCAGCAGGAAGGAAGGACCTACGATAACACTCTCTTACACACTTCGGATGAAGCAGTCCCTCACTGAACCCGCTCCCAATTTAGATTTGGGAGACAGAAACTCTCTCGATTTCTATTATTATTATTTAAAGAAAATTTCTTTATTCGTAAAGTTCACAGTTAGGCCACATCAGGTGACCCTGAACCATCTCGTAGTTATGCTGCAATGGGCTTAGACTGCTTGGGGGTGCCTTCCCATGATGCACTGTTTCTTCCTCACTCATCTCTTTTCATTCTCCATGTGTTTATATGCCTCACTGTATTTAATCATTTGTAATTAATTTTAAACTCTGGCACTTTCTCCCATGTGTGTCTTTTGTCCTGTCTCCCTCTGCTCTCTTCTTTCCCCTGCCCCACAAATGGTCACAGCATATGGCTGCCCCTCCCTAAGCCTAGTTCTGCCAGAGGTTTCTTCCTGTTAAAAGGGGGTTTTTCCTTCCCACTGTCACTAAGAACTTGCTCATAGGAGGTCATTTGATTGTTGGTGTTTCTTTTTAATATTGTAGTCTTTACCTCACAATATAAAGTACCTTGAAGTGATTGTTGTTATGAATTGGTGCTATATAAATCCAATCAAATAGAATTGAACCACTCAACCATTTGTCTCAGAATACTTTTAGTGACCATATGTTTAATCACACTGTTCATACTTGTTCTGAATGTCTGTACTGGGCTGTCTGCGGGAGAAACAGGTGAAGATAACTACATATGTTTCAGTCTCCAAATTCCACTCACCAAAAGTTGGCTTTCAGATGATTAAAACTTCAGACTGAAATCAGAATTTGTCAGCATAGACCTTAATAAAGCCTCACAATGTAACAGTTACATTAAAATGACATTGCATTGCATGATTATCAGTGTTTGTGGAATCACCAACAATAAAGGTTTTCTTTATGTGTGCTGGCAGGCGGCCATGAAAGCTGTTGTGGCCACAAGTCGGATGCACGAAGGCTCGCGGCGTCGCACAGACAGCTGTGATATTCCAGGTTCAGGGGCTTCCAGGCAGAGCAGTATGCAGCAGGACCCACCTCCTGAGTCTGCACAGTCCACCCACAGAGACAAAGATGCTCCTCCTCCTGACCAGGAGTTGCCACAGGAAGTTGAATCAAAGGCTGCTGACCAAAGTGCCCTCAGCCTCTCTCCTCCATGCAGCCCTGAACCACCTAGCTCTGATGTCACACCAGTAGGGCCCATCCCAACCAGACCACCGCTGCGTGCCGACGGGCTGCGACAAGTATCTGTAATCCCTAAAAGCATGCTGGTCCAACCCCGGCTGCCGCAGAAAAGCTGCTCTGTCATAGAGCCCACCCCCAGAGTAGAGGCCACGCCCACACTGGGCTCACCCCCAAGTCCTAACAACCTCAGCAATGGCTTCACGCCGGGGGTGGAGCCAACCAGTAAGACTACCCACTGCCAGTGATCAAATGGCACACAAGATCCTCCACTTTCCTTCAGTTTCACACAGAAGCAAAAACAGTTCAGCTTTCCATCAGCTCTGTATGAATATCTAAATTGGGAACAAATTACACCAAAGCCAAAAATATCTGCAGCTCACATCTCACATTTAAGCAGTTTCACCACAAGTCGTGGATCTGTTAGGCCTATATGCTTACAGCTATTTATTCATGGAGGGTTTGTTGGCTGCTTCTGCAGATGTTCTGTCTTCTGGTTTTTAGTATGAAGGCCTTAGATTATTCAGGATATGAAAAGTTAAAAAGAATTTCTTCCATTAGCATTCATCTGCTCTGGTCCTGTCACTGTGGTAAGGAAAACAGCATCAAGGTTTTTAAAGGGACAGAAAACAAATTTTAAATGAAACATCCTGTGATTACTTTATAAAATGAAAAAAATGCATTTAAAAAATGTAAATGAAATCACAAAACTAGCAAAATATGGCTTTTTAAAATTCTTAATCATCTTACAGACACTTAAGTGTGTTCACTGAAAACACAACAGAGGTAATACATGTTCCCTGTTTCTGTTAATTACTGCAATCTTGCCAGTATCTCCAAGCTTGTTTGCTCAGTCATTTTGTGATGACAGATAATTTACAGTGAGGAAGTGGATGTGCTAAAGCTAAGTCAGTGACAGCTAAACAGCAAGCTTGGGGAGCAGCTGTCTCAAGGGCTAGCACATCTGGATTGGATGGCACAATAGCAGTTAGCTCACCCACTGCAGCTCTTCATCAAGTATCCCTGAATTATTTAGTACATCAGCAAGACTTAATTTGTTTTTGCAAAGACTCAGTAAATGTGCAAAGCAATAATCAGAATAACTCTCAAGAACCACAGTTTGTCTTTCTTACCACAGAAATGAACCAGTGGCAGCAAAGTGTGTGTTTACAACTAAAATGAAGCGCTCTATTAATGACTTTGGACAATAGCATCTGATAACAGACTATTACTAAAGAGGAACTATTATGTTTTTTCTTATTTTCTGTCATATGTTAGTGTGAAATGTTCATAAATGAAAAGGTAAAAATATGTAAAAGTTAACCATGTGAGCCAAAGACTGCTAGAATACTCAGTTTCCACTGTTTTTGTATTTATTTTTAAATTTACTATTTTCCTGATCTTCAAAACCTTTAGGTTTGTCATCTGCTACAGGCAACATATGTATGGACAGTACAGCCCACAAGATGGTGCCCCTTGGCAGGTTTCCAGACGTTAGGGAATCAGAAGGAAGTGGGCTTTTTTTGGGGGGGGGGTATGCCTGGTTTCTGTGTCATAATTGTGTGACTGTTGATCATGCATTTGCTGCCTCAGTTGCAGAGACTTGGGAAACTTCTGTAAAATAAAGTATATCAGGATGAATTGGCCACTGAAGCTTTCAAAGTAAATGTCAATGGAGCAGAGGTTATGAAATTATGCTGAGTGAAAAAACCCAGACAGTTGAATTAGCTACTGTTAACTATTTACTGAAGTACTTATCACATTTTCTTCTGTGGCTGATGCTTCCAGTCTAAGTACGGGGAATTTTCATCCCATGCAGACACTTAAAGTTTGCTAACGCCTCCAAAAGTGTTTTAATACATACTGTATGAATCTTTACTGGTTGATCCCTGAAGAAAAACAACTCGTTTTGTCTTTAGAGGGAAAAAAATCTGCTTCATTTTAGTTGTAAACATTTATTTAGATCTATACTTACTGTCACATTAAAGGAACATTACGTCATTTTACACCAAACACTTTTGCTAAATTTGACAATGATGGTGAGAAATCCAGATGGAAATCGCTCTCATGTCTACGTGTTTCAAACAGAACTGCCGTTAGCTTAGCATAGCATTGATCTATCTACCACCACCTTCTCAGCAGGTACCTTCCTGCCCACATCTAGCAAACAGGAGTGGACTACACAAATACAATCACTCTACAAGACATGTGGGCTAGATGAATACATCTGGTGTGGGTCAGATCTGAGCCAGAAGAATTAGGATAAAGTATAACCCCCTCACCCCCCCAAACCACACACTTTTTTCTTGTTGTTTTTTTGGTGTTCTTCTTGGTTGACGTGCAGCATTTCTGGGGTAAAATTTGGCCCAGATCCAGCAAATAGCAGACTGCCTAAATTCATCACTCCACCCAGTTTGTGGGGCAGATGATTGTGTCTGGTGTGGGTTAGATCTGGGCCACACCTTCATTGGTTTCAACAAAATCTACTTCAAATCCAACATTCAGACAGCAGCTGCACATAAACAGTGTGCTTTAAAGAGTGTATTGATTTCCTAACTGAGTGGCACTGCAGGCCTAACTTTATCGCAGCAGTCTGGGATCAGGTGCAGCAAATGCTCACAAATACAAAAATATTCAACAATCCAATTGAATTCCCATCCTTTTAAATGGGCAATAATCAACAATTTCCATCATAAAATCTGCAGGTTTGATTTTCATACTTTCGGTCTGTTGGCAGGTATGTGTATGATTTCCTCCATACTTAACACATAAACATGAGACTGAAACCCATCTGAGTGTTTCTCAAAATGCTGATCTTTTCCTTTAAGTCCTGATCTGGGACAAACTGAGACTTGAGTCTCATGCTTTGGGCTTCTTCTTCTCCTGGCACAGAAAGTGGACTTTTCCTCTGCTGCTCAGGACGGAGCTGACTGATTGTATTTTAATAAGCTAACACAATGACCTGGCGCTTCCCTGCATGGATGGATGCTCTGCACTCATGGACGAGGAGAGAGAGAGAGCGAGAGCAGCTTCATCTCACGGGTTTTTTCTTCTTCTTCTGCATCCCTTTTTGTCGTGGAGCATGTGCACTCAGACGCTTCAGACTTTCATGTTGCTGTAAAACTCTGCGTTTTTTATCCTTTCTACTCTTTACCGTCGACACCCGCTGACATGATTATGCAGCTGTATGAGTAGATAGAGTACCTCCAGTGTGTAGCGTTCAGGTAAGTAACGTGTGTTTGTGATCTTCTCGTAAAACGTTGTGTTGTTTACACTTTATCAGCAGTGATGATGCTCTCCTATTTGCACTGTACATACTGTAGTTTGGTTTTAGACAGGTTATTACTGACATCTTTACTGCTCGACTCGCCAAGAGACATGTTCCGCGTTCAAGCCCCAAAATACACCAAATTTGACCTTTGTGGAAAACAAACCCCTTTCATCCGATCTGAAACCACACGTTCTACCTCTTTTTTGTACAGGGGCTTCCAAAATGAAATGAACAGATGCAGAGCGATCTGGAAAGAAAATAATGAGACACGATAAAAAAGATCCAATTTATAATTATACTCAAAGCTACAGCGGCCAAGACAGACTGAACAGAAAGTCTGAGAAAACGGAAGCAAGCACTTTTAAAGCAGCCAACACTTTATGCTACATTTTATTGAGTGGCCGGTTCTAATCAATCACTGTAAAGTCCTTCAGGTGTTAGGGGCATTCTTAAGAGCACCATCAGCTATGAGCTGCTTTCTAATTTGCTTCTCACTCGTTTAATGTGTAAAATGTCCACTGCCCCTCAGCCCATTAGTCACCAAGTCCTGAATTTATCATGTTTCAGTGCAAGAAACACCTCCTAACTGACCACAGACCCAAACACTGCATGCTTTATTGGAGACACTTTTCCTGTGTAACTAAGTGAGGCTGGAGCCAAGATGAATAGTACAGTGACATCAGGACCTACAAGCTCACGATGAACTGGCTGGCAAAGCAAATGGTCATCAATGTTCTTCCAGCAAAGGCCACAGTCTCCAAGACCGAAATCAGGGAGAAGCTTGTCAATATGACCGAGACCAGAATTGTCTTCGTCTTTGGCATCAGGGCTCAGTTTGGTGGCAGTGAGACGAGGAAAGAATTAAGAAATACGAGGCATCCAGAAGGCCGGTGCCGGCACTGCCCGTAAGAAGTGATCTTGGACAGTCAGGGATGGTGTCCGTGTTCACGATGTTCTTGTATATTTTCATTAAACAAAGTGTAAGTAAGTAAGTAAGTAAAATTTATTTATATAGCACTGATCACAGATAAAAATCACAAAGTGGTTCACAATCAAAGACAAAAAATAAAAGTGTAACATATAACAATATAAAGCAAAAGAAAACAGCATAGAAGAACAAGTGTACAAAAAATGAAACGAAAAAAATGAAATGAAAAAAAATATGTACACATCACATCAAACACAGACTGTATACGAATAATGGACAGCCTCAGTTTTGGTTTTTGCCAAGCTGGGGGAGAGCTAAGGTATCAGCCGACATTAGCAAGCTCAGTTATTAAGATGCATCCAAAGAGGGTAAGGTGGATGAAAGGATCACAAGCATGAATTTAACCTGTGAGACAGGGGTTTGCATTATGTTAAATTATCATTTTCAGGCCTGGTGGACTTTCTATTTACAGTAAAAAAAAAAAATATATATATATATATATATATATTTTCAGTTTTCTGGTAAGTTTTCTTAGGTTTGGGCAAAAGAGCTACAAATAGTTTATCACTGTTTGCAAAACTATGACATCAGAAAAATGTGACTGATCAGTTCTGGTGGGGTCCTGCAGCAACAACAGATATGATGGAACAGCACTAAAATGTTAATATCAGACACAGCTACCTGCTACTTTGTACTAAGCAACATGCAAATAAAGTACTAGAAAAGTAATATCCTTCTACCAGGCAAACTGACCTGAATATTAACTTAGTTATGACCTTTGTACCTTTGTGCCTTTTATCACGACAAGATAAATCAGCTATTATTTGAATACTAGCAATTTAAACATGGGAATCTCACATAGGAATGCTTGGGATTTACTTTCTCTCAGCTGGAGTAAATCCTGTTAGAGGAGCTGCAGGTTTCAGGACTTTCGCATTAACTTCTGTTTTTAGCCCCAAAGTTTGCAGCTTGGAGAAAGTCTGAATTGTGTCATCAGTTTTGGCTGTTACTGCTGGTGTAATGCTGTGGGGAATATGTTCTTGGCTATCTTCGAGCCCTAATGCCAACAATCACAGACTGAATTCCTCATACTATGTGCTTCTCTGTGGCCAAAGTTCTCCCTTTTCTAATGGCTGCTTCCAACGGGATAATGCATCACGTCACATAAAACAAATCCAACTGGTTTCACGAACATGATCGCAGCTCTGAACCTGCTGAAACACCTTTGGGATGTGGTAGTGAAGGAGATTAGCGGATGTACGCTAACAGGAAGCTGACAAATGTGCAGAAAGGATGAATCTTGTCTACATGAATCTCAAAGGAAGCCCATGATTCTGTGGTCCTATATTTTGCATTTATATAGTTAATCAAAAAACTCCAGCAAGTGACCAAAACTTTTAGATCGTAATTCAGCATTTTCTCACGATACTTCTGAAAATTAAATATGGATGCTTAACCAACATCTGTCAGACTGCATCTCCATTTTAATCTGTGTTCTCACTGACAGGTTGTTTCTCAGCAGAGAGAGCAGTCCACAGTGAACCGGTTCACATAAAACCATCTCAGTCTCTACTTTTTTGAGCTTTGCAAACAACAAACCTGCATCACATCAACATCTGGAATAAATCCAGAGCCTTGAAGACAACTAAAGCTAATGTCACACAGCTTTGATTCTCAGTGAGCAGTTAAATCACCCAAACCTGCCAAAAGTAAGACCAAATCTGTTCACTCAGAACAAGCAACTTAAGATCATTGTGCTGAAAGTGAGCGTATTTGCAATAAACCAGGCAGTACGAATACCAAAACATACCAAATTTGTAAATAATCTTAAAAAGCTGAAGTTACGCATATAGAGCTGTTCATTGCAGGTAAGAATAAGTTAAAATGTGTCAGGTAAGTTAAACTTCATTCAAATTTACCCAAAAGGATCTCACTTTAAAAACAAACATCCGAACAGGTGCATTAAAGCCTCGTTAAACGGTTCAGCGTGGACAGAGCGGCACTCCCACCTGGTTTACTGTGAGCATGTTTACAGCTGACTAAAAGTCTTCTCGGTTTTCTCAGCTTGCTGTGCTTTGTGTTCTGTTTCAGTCGCCATAAAAAAATCCTGGATTGTGAAGTGAAACACATTCATCCCTTAAGGGCTTTTTTTTTTTTTTAAAGAGGAATCATAACTACAAACCTGCACTGCTCCCAAAATCTAGGGGAAAAAAAAGTTGTTTTAAAGAAAAGTGTTTTAAATATCAGACCACAAGATTAAAAAAAAAAATATATATATATATATATCCCATGGGCTGTATAATAACAAAAAATTGTGTGTGTGTGTGTGTGTGATATATATATATATATATATATATATATATATATATATATATATATATATATCCTCCATTTACATCATTCACCCTGGTTCTATGATGTTTACACGAGAAGTGATATTAATCATTACAAAGGGAATTAGAAATCAGACCCAGAGTTTCTGTGATTGGTCATTGAGCTTGTCGATCACAGAATAATATTTTGGACCAGCCTGTTGAATTTCCAAGCTCAGACTTTGGTTTGTGGGTTTTTTCCCCCTCTTTAAACCATTCGGTTAAAACACAAGTGTTTTGTTGGACAGATGTGTCACAGCTGGATGCCATGTTTACCTGAGTGCAGGTGTTTATAACTTCTTGCCAGACGGAACACACTGGATAACTAGCTGTCACGGTGAATGCACGTAACTGTATATTTGATTTATATCTATACTCTTCTGTAAAAACATGAATGTTTTGCTTCTATTTATCTAGCCTGTTTGAGATTTGGAGGGTGGGGTTGAGGTGGGCGGGGCTGCAACTGTAAATGCTGTTTGTTTTGTGTTTGATCAGTAAAATTGTACCTTTTTTTAAAAAAAAAAAAAATTCTGACGGCTAACATATAACATGACAGTGTAACAGTTTGAGCTGTTACACGTGTATCTTTGCATGTATTATTTAACTTCTTTTGATTGCATCACATTGAAGAAGCAAGTGAGGAGTTTGAATCCTGCAGGACTCTGGAACAGGAGCTCAGCAGCTCAGCTGGGTTCTGCTTGAATGAACGTTTGCTGCAGGATGTTTCTGGCAGGGTTTTGCATTGCATGTACAGTAAAGGATATAAAATCACTCATTGCGTCTGGTCTTCGTTCCTCGCCTTTAACCTCCGCTGAAGGGTTAGATGCGATTCAGTGTCCACATCTTAAGTATTTGGAGTTGCACAATATTTGTTTATCATGCTTTTTCTAATTAGAAATAAAATAGAGAGTTCTAGTATGCAGATGCCATCGTGGCAAACATATAAAAATGTGTCGGTTTTATTTTTTAATGCATGCATGTCATTAAGTATATCTACATATAAACTCTGTCACATTTGGGACAGTGAACTTTCTTGTCTGGACTGTCTCAAGCATTACCTCTCTCAAAACTTTCAAAACTGGCATCTAACAAAATCCTTCTTACAAACATTTTTTGAATAGTTTTGCTGGACAATAAATATGAAATGTGTGTTTGTGAAAGAATCTGAGAAACAGGAACTCATGTAAAAATAAAACAAAAAAACAGCATATTGTATATCAGGCTGATGTGCAGGAGCCTTCTGCAGCTTTCCAAATAAAGCAAATGTACATTATTTCAGACTGATGTCTGAGTTTGATCCAAAGTTGTGGTCATTTCTGCTTGAACTTCATTTTAACTTCCTATAATGATGTATTTTACCATAAATGGAACCTCTCATTGTAATTGTTCTATTACCATTGGCTTTATTGTTTCATTAAGAGTCCTCGTGATGATGTTTTTTACCTTATATAAAAGTCTTCAGCAAAAAAGAAAAATTCAGTTTCAGTAATGTGAGCTCAAATTGTGATGAAGAAAGAACAGCTGAATGCCATTCCAGGAATCAAACCTGTGACCTCCAAGGCATTGGTCAGCCCTCTGAGCAGAGTTTCTGTCTGTGGACTCTTCCATTTTGAATCGTCCCACACCAGTATGAGGATGTGGGCCTCCAATCTGCTGCTGACACTTCCCACACTGAGGTGGCACTGTAGCCCCCTTCCAACATCTTCCATGGCCCCTCGGCACCTCCTGATGTCACCACCACATCATCTAGCCACCACAGGATGTGCTGCCAAGGAGAAGCTAGTCCAGTCAGAAGGCAGACCAAGAGGTGAGCAGATCTTGGATCCTGAGAGAGCCGGACTGAGGATAATAACTGAATAGATGGACCGTTGGCGAAACCTGAAGACAGAGAATTTTGGTATTGTTCCCAAATTTGAAATGTGTCAACCCAGAAGAAAATGGGAGAACTGGGTACATATTTTGAATGGTGGTATTATTTTAGAATGACCTCCAAAAAACCTCCAAATAAACTTCATTCAAACTTCAACAGACAAACACAGCCTTGACAACACCCACAAATATCAATAAAAGAAAATAACAGAAAAACAATTTGACTTTATGCAGATGATACTCAAATTTATTGTAGCTATAACCTCAACAGATTTTCTGTTAAACTGCCTTTGCAACACCCCAAGCACTGTTTTTTACAGTTAAACACAAAACAATTGATTTCTTACAGCTGAATTTTTAACAATTAACTCATTTAATTTAAAGAGAGTTTCCACTTTATTTATTTATTTATTTTTACAACTAAACCCAAAAACTGGTGATTAAACTTTTCTTTAAACTCATTTTTTAACTGGTGTAGACCAGATAATCACAGCTAAACTTAAAGAGAATGAAACATCAATTTCAGCTTTTATGCAGATGATATCCATATTTATCTGAGCTTCAACCTGCAAAACGTTCTCTTTTAAACTGCATTTATAATATCCAAAAATGGATGGATGCTCCCTTCCTGATTTCTTAAGTTTGTTTTGTTTTGGGGTTTTTTTTTTGTTTTTTTGCTGTATGGGGTCCCTGAGAAATTATTCTAGTCTTAAAACATCTTTTAAGAGGTCAAGGCGGCACAAAGTGTAATATTAGACAAAGACAACCTAAGTAAATGCTAAACACATAAATAAATGAAATCACCATTGAAAAAGTGTGCTTTTTCAATGGTGATTTCATTTCATTTGTTTATGGAAAGGAAAGAAAGGAAAGAAGCTATCCAAACTTACCTGGCCCTTTGTGGAAAAAGTAATTGCCCCACCTTGTTAAATCATTAATTGACTGTGATTAACCACATTTTTTGGAAAGCTGAATTCAATTTCACCAGCCACACCCAGGCCTGATTAGTGCCAATGAAACCTGTCTGACAAAATGAAGCAGGATAAAAGATGTCCAAAAAAACAAAACACATCATGCCATAATCTAATGAAACAACTGAGAAACAAAGTCATTGACATCTATCAGTCTGGAAAGGGTTACAAAGACATTTCTAAGGCTTTGGGACTCCAGCGAACCATGTTGAGAGCAATTATCCACAAACTGCAAAACTTGGAACAGTGGTTAAACTTCTCAGGAATGGCCAGCCTACCAAAATTACTAAGAGCTCATCAACAACTCATCTAGGTCAAAATAAAGAACCCAGACCAACATCTAAAGAACTGCAGACATCACTTGCCTCAGTTAAGGTCAGAGTTCATGATTCAACAAGAAAGAGACTGGGCAAAAAATTGTATCTATGGGCAAGTTCCAAACAGAAAACCACTGCTGAACAAGTACACAAAGGCTCATGTCACCTTTGCTAAAAACAAAAAAACAAAAAACAAAATATGATCTTGATGATCCGCAAGACTTTCAGGAAAATCTGTGATGCCCTGGGGCTGCTTTGCTGCTTCAGGACTTTCCAAAATTGATTGAATTCTGTTCGCTACAAAAAAAAAAATCCTGAGGGAGAACGTTCGGCATCAGTTTGTGCCCTGAAGCTCAAACACACTTGGGTTATGCAGCAGGACAATGATCTGAAGCAGACCAGCATGTCCACCTCTGAATGGTTCATTAAAAACAAAATAAAGGTGTTGGAGTGGCCCAGTCAAAGTCTGCACTTAAATCTGATTGAGATGTTTTGGCATGACCTTAAACAGGCCGTCATGCTCAAAAACCCTCCAATGTGACTGAATTAAAACAATTCTGCAAAGACTAGTGCGCCAAAATTCCTCAACAATGATGCAAAACTTTCATTGCCAGTTATCACAAATGCTTGATTGCAGTTCTTCCTGCCAAGGGTGGCACAACCAGTTATTAGGATTACTTCTTTCACACAGGGGCAGGCAGGTTTGGATACATTCCCCTTAAAACTGTATTTTATGTTTACTCAGGCAATCTTTGTCTAATATTAAAATTTGTTTGATCTGAAATATTTCAGTTTTTTGGGGTTTTTTGCAACTAACATACTTTATATATTTATTTTATCTGGTTAATTGTCTTTTTATTTATTTTAATGTAAATAGTTCTTTTAAAACAAGTATAAAAACCCTATTTTTTTTTCTGGTATAGAGAAGAAGTTATCAAAATCCGAACCAGGAATGTGTAGAGCAGCTGTACCTGTTGACTTATTTTGACCGTGAAGGTCACCATCATAGTCAGCCATTTCTTCACCAACATGCACCAGCAGCCGAGTCCCAGCACTGAAAACCATCGAGAAAGAGAAGGACTGTCTGCTGGGTGATGAGCAAGCAGTCCAACAGCTGCAACAGCAAGAAACAAACACCTTTAACTAACACCGAAAACAGAGAATACAAGAACACACTCACAAATCACACTGTTAAAGGAGCAGTTCACTATTTTCTGTGGCATCTTACCCTATGAGGATGATGAAAGCCATGGCTGTATCCATGACAATTTCACTAGAGATGTTGCTGAAATGAGAAAAATCCTGGTAAACATGGATTGAACTGTTAAAAAAGTTTAAAATTATTTTATGGGTCTCAGGAGATTATTCCTCATTATATATCATTTATTATTTTTACCTTAGATAAGTGTGTAAGTGCGTCCCTGTGGTTCCTGCTGTCAGTCTGATGCCCACAGATCTCCTGTGCCTTATCGTCTGTCATCAGTGAATTCAGGAAACTTTTTCAGGGTCTGGAAAACAGAAACATGAGAAACTGCTAGAGCAGAACAAGAACAGTCTCCAGAGGAGAGACGCCGCTCTTGGATCAGAACGACCGTTGGTTTAGTCGGTTGGTGAAGGACAGAAAAACAGGAAATTTTCTCTTTGATGTTGATTCAACTGTTGGAACCCAAAAAAGATCCCTGTTAAACTGTCAGAGTTTTGTGTTCACAAACAGCGTGTTTTTATGTGTATATGAGCTGAATATTTCCCATAAAAACACATTGTAAAACACCACATATCTATAGAAAACCAATAATATAACAATACATTGAAATTCTCAAAATTCTGTTCTTTTTCTTTACAACAAAGTTGTTTTAATAAAGCTACATATATGTATTTTAAGCTGCATAAAAGTCTTGTTACATTTAAATGTATAAAATGCAACCAATGCAAGAAAATACTGGCAGTACAGGAGGCTAACAATAAAGCAGAAAGAGACAAAAAAAAATGACAGTAATTGTAACAACAATGGCAACAAAGGTTTTAATTATTGTTTTCTTGTGATGTGGAATGTTTCCTGTTTTGTGCAGAAAAATAACCTGTTACTAAAGTTGTTTTAAATATTTGCTGTAATGATGTGCTAAAATGACTACAGAAACCTTAAAGGTAAATATGTAGTTTTTAACAACAAACCAAAGTTTTTAAGAAAACTACATTTGAAAAAATATTTGAAGTTTTTTTCTTTATCACTTTGGTTGGTTTTGTTAAGACCACCAGCACAAGGAGACTTTATATCTGTAGTCTTTATTAAAATGTAATTAAAAATGTAAACAGTTCCACATCCAACACATTTATAATTGTACTACTGTCTTGTACTGGATTTGTAAGATAATGTATGACTTTTCTTGATCCCTGAATGACAGCTACGTGTTTACAGCAGCAGGAGAAATGGCTTTAAAGTCTGCATCCAGTCAAAAAATATGTTTTTGTACATACTGCGCTGTATGACATCTGTGCAGATGTTGTTCATCTGCAGGGAGGGAGGGAGCTTTATATATCAGCTTAACACCTGCAGGATTTATGACATAACAACTATTTTGGAGTTGGGTTCCAGCTTTGATATAAAGATGTGAAGCATTCAGCATTGCCAGTTTGTTGGGCATGTGAACGTGGGGGTCAGGGGGATTCACTCATTTTGTAGAGGAATTGCAGTTTGTGGCACTTTAACGTTGGATCCATTTTCAGCTGCAGAAGTTTCTGCTTGGTTATGGGAACAGTTTGACCCTGTAACTCTTTTTCAGATTTTTTTTTTCTCTTTTTAAGATATTCTTTTTCCCAAAGTGCATATTATTAATATAAAATAGAATATAAAACACTCGCCGATAAACGTAACATTTACAACTTATATTTAGAGTACTCTCCAGTGCATGAGGAGTGGCAGACAAGTATGTAAGGGTGGTGCAGGACATGCACAGGACAGTGAGACAGTGGAGAGGTGTATGGTAGCAGTGACAAATGGGTTCCAGGTGGGGGTGCAATAATATCAGAGATGGGCTCTGAGCCCCTTCTTGCTTGCAATGATGATTGACAGATGAGGTCAGGCAGGCGTCTCCGAGGAGTATGATGTCTGCAGATGGCATTGATCTGTGGCAAGAGTAGGGAGCAGGTGGAAGAGAGCCTGGAGAGGTGGAGGTATGCTCTGGAGAAAAGAGGAATGAAAGGCAGTAGAAGCAAGACAGGATGCATGTGTGGGAGTGAGAGAGAGACAGGTGTAACAGTGAAGCTGCAAGGAGCAGAGGTAGTGAACCTGGAGGAGTTTTAAAAAACGGGTCAGCCATCCAAAGCAATGGACAGTGCAGCGGAGAGGTGAAGAAGAGAGCATAGGTAGCATGGAGCGGGAGGAGAGGAGTGTCAGGGTGATTTGTGACGGAAGGATAGCAGATAGACTTTACCTCCTAAATTGAAAGATGCTGAAAACAAATCATTAGCAAAAACCCCAAAAGAAAACCCAACTGCTGTCAGCTGGCAATAATTACTTACAAGTAGCTCAAAACATGATTAAAGTCAGTGAGCCCTCAGGTAAACTACAGCTCTCCTCACTTAAGTCTAACACACACTTACTGACCAAGCAGCACTTCATCAGTCTTTATACTGTTGGGTGGCTAATTGCTGAGTGGGCCCAGCTATGCATTGGCACCCCAAGGGAAATGGGTGGCAGTTCAGTTCAGGGAAGAAACAGGACACACCCACACAAGGCCTACTAGGGCCGTAATAGTATCAGAACAGCTTTTATTGTGAAATGCAGGGTCAGGAAGAAGTCCTTCTTGCAGGTAGAACAAATATGTCTCTTGTACTGGGCAAAACCAGGTAGCCTACTGCAATCTAAATGACAGGTAAACAGTTGTTTTCCAACAGCCACTGAGAATCTATTGGACAGAAAGGTTTCTGGCACTGCTGATGAACTAAACTAACATGAGGTCTGCCAGTAGAAATGGTGGGAAATTAGACACCAGTCAATAAAAAAATGTAAATCTCATTTTTTTAAAAATCTGAAAACACTGCTGTCATTGTATATGTGAGTCATAACTAACTCAGCCACTTTGATTAAACTCTGTGATATCATACAGTTATTTCTCTGGATGTCCAAAGAGGATGCGTCAGAAATAAAACTGAAAACAAGAAACAGGAAAAGTCAGAAACAGTCAGAACAAGCAGCAAATTAAAACCAGCACAGTCAGGACTAATGGCCCGATAATCGAGCCTCACTCCTGACTTTATTTCCTTCTACGTTTCCGCAGCATTGGGTCCTTCTTCGGGTCCTTGCCCTGGCTGATCCCACAGTAATAAACCGCGGAGTCACTCTCCTCGGAGCCTCGCAGTACCAGGGAGCCATTGGCCGCTGCATAGACTTTATCACGGCGAACACCGCGGCCGTACTTCACTTTGGATCTGTCCATGGACTCGAGGGAGACAAGGAGCTTAGGTCCCTGTCCTGGTGCCTTTCTGTACCAGCTGAGGGTGGTCGGGGCGGTGGTCGGGGTAGGTTTGGGGAAATTGGAGGTGTCCAACAGGGGGCAGTGCAGGGTGGCATCCTCTCCAAGTCTCACCTGGATGGTGGACGTTGGCACGCCAGCTGCGTGGCTCTGAAAGCCTTTAAAACAACAATATTAGAGAAAAGAGTAAAGTTATTATAAGTCCACAGAAGTGCTGTGTCGTAAAAACATCAATAATAATAATAAAAAATAGGGTTACAGTGACAATTAAAATCTGTAAAGGAAAAATATTCCCATAAAATTTAACTTATAAGTCAATCCATCCATCCATCCATTTTCGGAGGAAAAATCTATTAAATATTATAATGTCAGAGGTGCACAGGCAAAAATCCAAATTTATGAGATAAATGCTGTTTTTTTAAAAAAAACAAAACAATTTTCTTGTTTAAAAATAGAGCTGTGAGGAATGTACTACACAGAACTACTATAAAATTTAAAAATATAGAAAAATAAAACAAATTCAAATCATAAGATTTAAAAAATAATCTTAAAATGATAAGCTCAGTTATACAACAAAGTCAAAATCATGAGATAAAAAGAATGACAAAATGTCAAAATAATAAAACATAAAAACAAGTAAGATTTAATTTCACTGCAAACCTTTTTTTATTTTTATCATTCAGCCAGTCACTTTTGTTTTTTGCGTTTAACTTTAAACAGTTTTTCTGACCAAGAACCAAAACCCAATGATTGAGTTTGCTGACAGAAAATAGAGAAAATCCTTCTAACTTATTTTTTACCCAATAAATTTCATAAATGTCCTTTTAAAGCCTTCACACAAGAAGCTTCATTATGAAGGAAATTTTCACCATAAAATCCCCTTAAACTGGCCTAAAATGACAAAAAGATCTTCAGCTTGTTGACAGCATCTTCAGAAGCTTCAAAGTTTGTGAGTCAGTGAAGTGTGGATTTTAATCCCGTTAACGACAGAAAAGACAGAAACCAGAACTCACCGCTGACAGCGAGCAGGATCGCCCAGGCCAGCGCAGACGCCATCATCAAGTGATGGAGGAAGCTGATCCTGCTGCTGTTGTTAATGAAACCAGCAGAGCGTTTCAAAACAGCATTAACGGATACACAGCACATGGCTGACAGTATGTGGATGCTGGATATGTGTGTGGGGGGGGGGGGTTCCTGCTTTGAGCCCTTTACCTCTCATGTTTGTAAATCCGGTAAGACGTCATTCATACTTTAGCTAAATTCTTTAAAAAATGAATTAAAATAATAAGATATTTAGACCGCAGGGGTTTCTGAAAAATATTCTACTGAACTCGATATCATGTCAGCTTTTATATGTTATATGCAATGGAAATAATATTGAAAGCCAAGTTACTGGAGTGGCTAATCAGATGAGCTGTTACATACCCATCCAGCAAATTCTTAGACCCATTTTATTCATCCCAGGAGGTCTGGTTGTTTGTAAGTGAAATAGCCTTTTGATGCTACTTTGCGAGGTGGTCATCAAATGAGAAGACACATTACTGGTATATATATGCTGTATGATATTTTCCCTCAAACATGCAGCATGGTCTTCATCACAAAAGAATCTTGAAGAAATGCGTTCAGGCTGAAAAGAGGTCCTTGGCATATGGGAGGCGATGGATATGATCAGTCTGCGTGTAATAAATGACACCACAGTTCAATTCAATATTATTTATATAGCGCCAAATGACTACAAACTGTTGCATTAAGGTGCTTTATATTGTAAGGTAGAGACCCTACAATAATTACGGAGAAAACCCAACAATCAAAACAACCCAGCAAGCACCTGGTGACAGTGGGTAGGAAAAACACCCTTTTAGCAGGAAGAAGCCTCCGGCAGAACCTCGCTCAGGGCGGGGCAGTCATCTGCCGTGATCAGTTTGGGCTGAGGGGAGAGAGACAGGACACCACAGTGCTTTGTGGATTTTAAATGAACAAACATGATTTCTGTGTTACTGGGGATTTTTTTTCAGATCTTTCTTTCTGTCTTTAACTACACCGTTGATTATAACCGACCTGTTTATTAGTGCATGCAGGAACATAAAAATATGTCCTTCCAATCCCATAAAGAAATGAGTACTGTTGTTTTACTATACCTAAAAAAAAAAGCTTTGCTTCCAGTCACCCTGCTGGGTGAGTTTCAGACCCCTTGGCCATAATATTTTTTTATTGGAAAAACTAAGTAACCTTCACAATCACTTAAAAACTCAGATTTTATGTGTTACAACAGCCATAAATGCTCATCAATGAAAAAATAAAAATAAAATCCCTGCCTGCCGGGTCAGCCCTGCATCACACATGTCACCAGAAGTGAACATAATTTATTATTAAGCCTTAATGTGTGAATGCTCTCTGAATCACAGTGTATTTTTACCGGCACTGTCACAACAGTATACATGACTAAACAGTGATTATGCTTCATTGACTGTTGTTTGTCAAAGGCCTATTTAAACACATCAGCTCTCCTTGAAACTATTCAAAATGAGGTATTATTTTTCAGTGACTAAAACAGTGAAATGTCTCAGTTTAAACATTTGATATGTTTTCTATGTTCGTTTGAGAATGGGGGGGGGAATACCCGTCTTCAATGGCATAGTCTGTTTCAGTGGGAAACTAAAGGTGTAGTGCAGCGATTGATCAGCAGGGGGTGCTGCCTCTCTCACACAGTCTCATCACTGCTCTGGAATCAGTGTGAGGGATAAAATCGTGGGTTGATGAAGCATTCCTGCCACAGGGGGAACAGCAGTCACTGCAGCCTGTCTTTAAGCCAAAAACAACTTTTTTAAAATCTGAGGATTTGTGCAAGGAATTGTGCAGGGACTGAGATCTGTTCCTCAGATCTTCTCTCCCCTGACACAGTGATTGTGTTTCACTTACTGCTGCATCACTGACATGTTGGATTCTTGTGATGCTTCTGTTAAACTGAACCAGATTGCCTCATTCGTGATGTCTCAGTGTCAGCGGTAAACAAAATGCTGGAAGAAATAATTAGACACAGAAATGGAAATTTTTTGTTTTTTGTACTGTACCTAAATGTGACCAATGAGCTGCACAACCACAGTCCTGCATCAGACAGCCAGCATCAAATGTGCCAACTTATACTTACAGTATAGCACTTTTCTATTCTAACTGAGCACTCAAAGCGCTTTTTTCTACAAGCCTAACCCACTCAATCACATGCACATTCATTCAGCACTTTATTCTATGCCTAAGCAGCGTGTATAACATTCAAGCACACACTCAGGGTTCAGTATCTTGCCCAAGCTCACTTTGGCATGCAGACTGGAGGGGCTAGACTATATGGCTTGAGGAAGATGAATCAGCTAACTTTGCTGCGATTGTCAGTATCTGTTTGCCTTTGTACCTACAGTAAACTCACTCAGTGCGCATGTGATGTACTGATAGACTGTATATTAAAAAAATGGACATAGCCAGTGTGATATGACCCATTGGTTTGTGGACTTGAAACAAATTTTTTTTTATTAAATTAAAAAAATTAAATAAAGTACAGCATTTACATAAAAACTATGATATGCTGTACATCCAGTAGCGGGACTCTCATTATGTGGAACTAGAGGGTTAATTCAATATTAATGTGTACAATCCCGCTCATATTATTTCCAGTCTCTGCTTAATATCGCTGCACTGTATGAGAGTGCAGCTCGCCCCTGACCTCACCTGGATGCACAGCACTTCCTGTGTTTGGACAGAGGAAAGAGGGTCAGAGATCAGCTGGCTGTCAGCCCTCGAGCCAAAAACATCAGGTCTGAGAACAGAGGAGTGTTTTCTTGCTCTATTTAAAGATCTTCATACAGTGGCACGAATGTGATGATTCTGATAAAACACTTCCTGTTGGTTTCTACAGCAGGTTTGAAGGAGTCAGAGTTTTCTGTGTTGGCCTGTGGTGCATATTTTCGACTGAACTTGTACACATCAGTTGAGTAAATTCATACTTTCCCTCAGTTTCTCAGTTTAAACGGTGCTTCTTAAAACTGTCCCAGAGTGTCAAAATCTGAAAATATGTGGTGATTTTAATAGCGGGTTTATTGCTTTAATCAGAAAAAAAAAGGTCATATATTTCAGCTTTTCCTAAGTGAAAGTTTGCTGCTGTAAACTGTTCTACAACTCTGTGTCCTGGATAATGTTTGAGGCCTAACTAAACCTGCGATGTAAAAGTCTCTTTCATGGCACTAATAATACTTACAGTAACATTTGACTTATGCACCCAAATTGTGCCTACAGAAACCTGCAGGACTGCGCAGCATTGTTGAGACTGAGGATATGATAACTTGGGATTTTTGTGTGCAGGCCTCAGCCTCCACAGATGCGCATGCATTGCACGAGGAATATGGCAGCTGTGCCAGTGAACAGCAGCATATATCACTGACAATGATGGCAGAAAGCCACTGTTTCCTCCTCACTGTTTTTCTCTGCGTTTCCTGGACTTGGCCCAGGACACCCTCACTACACTAACTGTTTATCCGTCAGAGCAGTTAGCATACATAGAAGAAAGAAAGGAGTGAGTGCTGTGCTGTTTGGACAGGAAAATGAATGTTATTTCCAGTTAAATTTGAATTTTGAGTCTAAGTCCTATCTAAAGCTGTAGCAATAGCAACCATGTTTTTGTTTTTTCCAGCTATGAGCAGCTCCTCCATTTCCCAGGAATCAGTGGGGTTTGGTCTTAAGGCTCTTTGCTTTCAGAAAGTCTCCTTCTGCAAACTGTGCCTGTAATCCTGCTGGGAACTATGATCCACTGACTTCTTTATTAAAACAACCTGAATGTGTTTAGCTGCTTCCCTGAAAACCCCACCCTGATGGGGTGTGGTAGGTGGGTGGTGTTAAAGGAGTGGCAAATCCTGGATGATTCAGGGACACTGAGCCAGAGCTGGACCACAGCCCCTAAAGCTCCTGGTAGGAGTTACAAATGTTTACAGAGATGTTTGACTAAATCGCAGAGACTGTTAACCTGGGCCAGTTGATGGGCATAGTGGGTGTGGTCTTGTGTAGCAGAAGGCGGGGCTTGTGCCAGCTGTGTGCCAGCAGCTGGCAGACTTTCAGGAAAGAGTGAGAGCTGCTTTCTTTCTGATGTTATTTGCCTTTGTCTTTCTTGTCTCTCTGTTTCTGTTTCTCTGAGTTTCATTTCTCTGTCTGAAGCATGTTTTCAGTTTGAGAGTTCATCCAAGTTCATCAGCGGCAGGATGGGGAAACAGAAACAGAAACTCTCAGTGTTTTACACACACACACACACACACACACACGCACACACACACACACACACACACACACACACAAAACTTTCCAAGTGAGCTGTCTGTGTGTGTTAAACTCTGCTGGCCTCATTCTGATGTTGTAACTTTCCTGTTGATCGCTGCGTCCTCTCCAGGCTTGATGATACCGACACAGAAGAAGAGGAGGGTGAGGTTCAGGGTGGGGTGGTTATTGGGGGTGGGGATGGTGAAGTTTGCCGTCCTCCTGTCACCCTGTGAGGGAGCCCCTCCCTCTGTTCCTGCCCAGCCTGAAGGGAAACTTCAGCTCACTCCAACCTGAGAGACTCCCTGAGAGCAGCTGCTCACTCCACAGTTCCTCATCTTCCTCATTTTCATCACCTCCATCCCCCATGGCGGCCACCTCCAAGTCCTCCCAGAAGGTAAAGAATGTGGTGATTGCCCTGCTGGCGCTCTGGTCCATCATCTCTCTTATCGTGATCGTGGTGTGGGCGACATCTCCGGACCTGAAGGGTGCAGCCCAGTGCCGCACCGAGCTGCAGGAGGCCACAGAGAAGCTGGAGGGGGCAAAGGTGGTGTTTAACAAGAACAAGGTAGCTCTGGAGAGGATGGTGGAGGAGGAGAGGGAGAAGCTAGCTCAACAGAGAGCTGAGTACCTGCTGCTGCTGGGACAGCTCAATGCCACCAACGCCACACTGGAGGAATGCCGTCAGGAAAATGTGAGTTCAGCCATTTAGTGTAATAAATTATTAAAACAAGAGTAACATTCAGACTGGGCTGAATGAGTCAGGAAAGAAAAAAAAAACAGTGGAAAAATAATTGTAGATTTTAAACTTGTTAGAGGAAAAATAAGCATCGAAGGTTAAATTAAATTTTCTTTTGTGTCAGGAGATGAAGGTCTTGGTCCAATCTGTTTACATTCTTCTGAGATTTTTGCACATTTCTGTTAGATGGTGGGGTTAAGAGGTGAAGCTTAAAAGCCTGTTCTGAGATTCGTGGGATCATGTTTCAAGATATTTTCAAAATTACATATAGTCATAGTTGCATAACTTTGTTCAAAAAGACAAAACTTTCCACATGAAACTCAGACCCTCATGAAGACTTAGCTGAAACCTGTATAATATAATATAATATAATATAATATAATATAATATAATATAATATAATATAATATAATATAATATAATATAATATAATAATGTCCCCTACACAGGAGTATTATCCAGTAATATAATGTAACATAATTCTTCATAGAGTCTTTTACTCTAGGTACATTAAGTCTACTAAAACGTTTATACTATTACTTAAATAGGATTATGACTTTTACTAAGTAGAGCTGAAATCCTTTGCAAAACAGATCAAGTCGATAACAGTTCAGAAATGTTTATATTGACTAAAGTTTTGCATCTTTATTAGCTCACAGGACTGCGCATGAGTTTGAAAATCGTACCCAATGTTTTCTGTGCTACCTGCCTTGTTGTTGGTCCTTCTGTGCCACCCCCCTGAACAACAACCTTGACAAAACACCCCTGTATTTAGTTGGGACAGTGCATGTGAAAGGACACTTTCCAATGTATTTAGATGGGAAACATAAAAATATACATTTGGGATTTGCTTCTTGAAGCTGATTCTGCATTTGCAGCTTTAATTAGACCACCTGATTCAAAATTAGTGAGAAAATGAGAAATAATGTGTAATTTATAAATTCCCCCATGGTTTCAGTTCATTATCTTTACTATTTAATATTTAGTGGTTGGCGGCGCAGTGGTAAATAGGTTAGCACTATTGCCTCACAGCAAGAAGGTCCTGGGTTTGAATCCAGTTTGGGGCCTTTCAGTGTGGAGTTTGCATGGGTTCTCACCACATACTCTGGCTTCCTCCCACAGTCCAAGACATGCAGTTAGTGGGGTTAAGTTACTTGGTTATTCTAAACTGACCGTAGGTGTGAATGGTTGTCTCTATGAGACAGATAAGCGACCTGTCCAGGGTGGATCCTGCCTCTCACCCTCTGAAAGCTGGGATAAGCTCCAGCTCCCTCACGACCCTGAATTGAAAAAGCAGAAACAAAAGGACGCATGGATATTTGGTGGCAATTTTAAACTAAATTAAATGTCTAATGTACACCTGCAGCACCTTCACCGTCACCGCCCTGTAAGAAATCATGTATCTCTTTATCTCTGATGCTGTGGGAATAATTATCAAGATGCTTTTATCATCCAGCTCTTGATTCCTTTCATCACAACCATCAGCAGAACCCACCGGTACACTCATATTTGATTTAACATTTTTTTCTCGCCAGTTTAATTTAAATACTAAAATGTTTTATTAATTTAAAAATTTCCTTTATATTTTAAGACTTCAGAGCTTCAGACTGAAGCGCAAAATGAGTCCCAAACATCAGCAGACTTCCCAGCATGCACTGGTAGAGTTCAAAGTCCCAACGCTTTAAGACTGACGGTTTGACTCAAATTACAAACTTAATACTGATACTGAAAATAGCATCTTTTTTAATCCAGCTTGCAAAATTCAAACCAAAGCTGCCCCACCCACCTCACCAAAACACTAATGGCTTCCATCTGTCCTCAAAAACAAAAAGAAAAAAGAAAACAAGTAGCTGAGTCATATCAATAAATATCATCAACACACAGAGACGGTGGACAGAGGCTAGAGTTCAGTACGTTTTAGAGTCAGACTGAAAGTGTAGAAACCTCCAAAGTGCAGCTGCAGAGCTGAGTTTGAAGCAATTTGGATTTCTCTGAGTGTGAAAATGAGCTCAGATATGAACAGAGCGGGACTTTTCCCTCCTCTTTCCTCAAATGTTTCCATTCTGGGAGACTCGATTTTCCTTCGCGTACAACGACCTTTTCCCTCCCTGCAGGCTTGACTGAGTGCTCGTAGGATAAGAGGCGTTCAGTTGCTTCCAGCATTTCCAGCTCCGTATTCTGAGAGTTGCTGGTTGGAAAAAATGAGTGTTTGCTTTCTCTCTCCCTCCTCCTGTGGTTCGTCCTGACTCACTCCTACCCTCCACCTCTTCCTCTCCTTCACCTCTGCTCCACTCCTCCTTCCCTCTCTGCTCCTTAATTTTTCCTCAGTCTCACTTCTCCCCTCATGACTCTGGCTTTTCTACTCATCCAGTAAAAATGTTTGGCTTGAGGACACATTTTTGTGCTGAAGGGAGTTGCAGGCATCATTACTGTTGACTGCAGACAGTTACTTCAATTATGGAAATGTGAAGATCTTGAAATGCACATGCATTTCTCAGAAAAATCAATCCCACAGCTCATCACTGAGATGTGTGCAGATCAGATTATCTCAAACATACAGAGAAAATATGATTCACATAGTTTGCAGAAAGTTATGCAACAATCCTGCACAACTATGTCACATAATGCAGAGCATTAGATCAGGAAGCAGAATCTCAGGACTAAAGTGCAGCTGCTGTTTGATTAACACTGACAAAGTAAACATTGTGGAAAGTACCAAAGAAACCAATGTTTGTTTTCTTCTTCCTGCCAGCTTCCTGTGCTTGTCATCAAGCTGGTAGAAAACATACAGCCTGATATCATTTTCAATTCACTTCAATTCTATTTATGTGGTGCCAAATCACAACAAACAGTCACCTCAAGGCACTTTATATTGTAAAGCAAACACCCTACAATAATACAGAGAAAACCCCAGAACAATCAGACAACCCCCTATGAGCAAGCACTTGGTGACAGTGGGAAGGAAAAACTCCCTTTTAACAGGAAGAAACCTCCAGGAGAACCAGGCTCATATCCAGGAATTATATCCTCAAACTTTCAGAAAGACATCTGCTGTAAATAATTGTACTGGCACAATATTCAAGAAATTTTCTGCTGAATCAGTGGTGAACAAAATTCCAGTATTTTATTTATTTTTATTTTGTATGTGTCTCTGTCTTAGCACTGATCAGCATGTCTGTGTGATTCACTCATACAGCTTGCTAATAAAGACAGCTTGCTAGCATTGGCTGATAACTCCACCCCGTCATCTATAAATGTGGTCCCTTCTGGCTCCAAAACCCAAAATCATCAGCACCCAAATCAACTCTCTAAAATCAGAGTCCAAAACCAATGGATCTTCATCTGTGGCTCTAACACGTGCTGGTTTTTCTTGAGTCAGATTAGTTCTTTAGGCGTGAGCGACGTACAGTAAAGTCTCTTACCAGGAACCAATGCTTTTACCTGTTATTTAATAAACAAAAATTATAACTATGGTCAAGTAAGTGAAACTCTAACAAACAAAAACAACATTGTAAGGGGCGGGAGTTCCTTTGGGGTGGGGAAGACAAACACTTCCTCTGTGTGGGGAAAAAGCTGGGATAGATTGGTCGCTCTCTACTGGCATAAACATATTTATCCTTCTTTTTTTTTTTATTTTCTCCATCTAAAGAATAACTGTCCTTCAGTCCTGCCCATCATGCTCTCTGTGCCCTCAGATGTGAAAGGTTTGGACTACATGTGATATTTGCAGTTGTTGTGTAACATTATTAGAAATGGTTTTCCTTTTAGTTGGTATGTTTTTATGTTAATCAGCTGAGGTTGTCTGTAATGCACTTGGGGATTACTATTCCACTGTGGCTTTCTTTTAATAAGGTCAGTTACATTAAAGTGATCAGATGAGATCACCTACATTGGAAGCACCTACCCTAGATCCATTTTTGCAGTCAGCATCCACAAGAAATCAACCTTCAGTACGAATGTGAGACTGTAAAGTCAGGTTAAAGCATTGGTAAGGGTGAGAAACCACCGAGTGTGTGAGTTAGCAGAAACAACCACAGCTGTGGTTATATGGGACGTCATCCAAATACCTAGAATGAACTGATACATCATTGTTCTCAGCAGCAGAGGCTTCAAAAGATGTTCCAGGAAAACGAGAAAAGAAAAAGGTGATCAACACGACAGCCATAAAGTGAACCACTGAAACTCAGTCAGCTTGAGTCCTGTGCACAGATATCTCTTTTTTAATTATACTAAGACCTAGACTAGAATCTGCTGATGGTATTATCAAGAAATATGGTATTATAGTAGGGAGCTCCGGGTCTGCACAGGATCAGTGTCATTATCATAGAGAGATTTGTTTGGACTGGTCCTTTACATCTAATAATAACTGCTGTGTTGGATGAAAGGAATGTTCCTAAAAGCCGGGGCTGTCCTGCTCTCAGTGACCAGTTAAGCTCTGAAAACACAGCATTTGGGCCAACTTGATGACATACCAAAAACTGTATGTGAATTATCAGGAGTGCTGATAATTATAGAAAATGACATAGTACCGATTAGCTACACAGTTTTTGTGTTTACTGTAAAGACATTAAATGAATGTTTACCCTGCTGATTTAATCTGCACTCCAGTATATTCTCAATTTACTTTTTGGAAAAACAAACAAACTAAAGACATCACAGCTGAAAAGCAGATATTTAAATTGCTCCCAGTGTCACATTTAAAAATCCAGAAATGTAGCTGGAATCAGGTAAGATTGCTCAAAAAAGACAAATTCAAAGCACCGAGGCAAACATACATTACAATGCCGAGCAAAACAATAGAATATAATAAATATGAAGTCAGGTGGTGAAGATAATGGTGGGAACCACAGACTAAATATAAAAGATGGACTTAGCCTCTGTTACATTACTCGTTTCATTTTCCTGCCTCAGTACTGGTTTTAGGCCATGTTGGCTTTTTGGAACCAAAAGAGAGTAAAATGCTAACTTAGCATGCAGCTAATGTTAGCTAGATTGGTTAGCAAGTTGCGGCCATAAAATGTGTAGGTGCAGACACAGGTTCCTTCGGAAGCCGAGAGCGGACGTGGTACGTATAAACTTTTTTTCTGATGGTTTTCTCGAGATAACGAGTTAGCTGGTCACCGATGAAGTTGACTATATCAGCAGGATCACTTAGGTGTGAACGCCTATTGAGCTGCAGTGGAGCCAGCCGTCTCCTGAAAAGACGAAGGCTGATATGAGTTATCTCTACAAGAAAAACAAATTGCAATTTCAGCCTGTGTTAGACCTCGACAGAAGTCAAATGTTCCTTTCAGTAGTGCAGTGATCCAGTTGTCTCTACATCCGCAGTTTCATCACAAGCAAATTTAGTTGCTTTCATTGTCAGTAATTTCACCAAATAAAATAAAGTCTAAACTCCAAAAAAAACAGAAAACAAAAATTGGCTCAGAGAAAACAGCAGAATGTACTCGTGTACTTGTTGTTAACATGTTTCCATTTTCACACCAAAGCAGAATTTCACTCTGTGCTGACAAAACGCACAAGAAGGAGAAGCTCAGTTGCCTTAAAAGTTTAAGGGACAGAATGAGGAACTTGTCATAACAGCCAAAAAGGTCCGAAAAATGATGCCCAAAACAGGCAATATTAAAATCACACAGTCCAGCCTAACCGGTCTGCACTGATGGGGTTTATTTGTTCTGAGTGATATACTGCTATTAGGCTGATTTAGCAGGGTCCAAGTACTACTTCAAGTCCCCAAAACAACTGTGCACTCCCATAAAAGGATCAGTCTGTTATCCCAGGTTTTACAATAAAGTTTAAAGTTCAGGCATCCATCAAAAACAGGATTTACTAGGTTTTGTTGACATCTAAAGATGATATGCCATGTTCTGACTCAGGTAAACTGCTCGAAAAATTAAAGAAACTTTGATAACACATTACCCAGTCCATATCATGCTGGATATCTGTACGGGGTGGCTGTAGCTCGGGAGGTAGAGGAGGTCACTACTAATCGGAAGGTTGGTGTTTGGATCCCTGGCTGCTCCAGTCTGCATGTATCCTTGGGCAAGATACTGAACCCTAAGTTGCTCTCTGATGCAACCATTGGGGTATGAATGTGTGTGAATGGGTGAATGCAGCATGTTGTTTAAAGTGCTGAGTGAGGGGGCCCAGAGGTGTTTTATTGCATTTAGGTCAGCGTGGGGGCCAGCCTGTGCTATCAGTTCCTTCACCCTCCAGGAACTGCCCGTGTAATCTAGCCACATGAAGTCGGGCACTGTTGTGCACCAGGACCAACTGCACTAGCGTAGGGTCTACCGCTGATCCAAGGATTTCATTCCGATACCTAATGGCAGTCAGTGTGCCGTTGCCAAGCCTGTAGAGGTCTGGAGGAGTTGGACAACCTGTGCAACCTCTAGATATTGCCTCATGCTACCAGTAGCATCACTGACCCTAGCCAAATGCAAAACAGTCAGAAAAGATGAGGAAGGAAAAAAATGTCAGTGACCTCCACCTGTAAAAACCATTCCTGTTTTGGGGGTTGTCTCTTTGTTGGCCCTCTAGTGCACCTGTTGTTAATTTCATTGACACCAAAGCAGCTGAAACTGATTAACAATCCAAACTGACCAGATCAGTATCCCAGAAGTTTAATTGGTTTGATGCTATACTCTGATTAAAATGTGTTCCTTTATTTTCTTGAGCAGTATTTTAAAATAATAATAATAATAACACACAGCAAATTAGGTGGCTAGCGACACACATCTGCACAGGGAAGCTGTAGGATGAAGGTTAAAGTGTTCTCAATAGGTCGCGGCGTAGTTCAGCGGGTTGAACAGGCGTCCCACGTGCAGCTACTCCAGGGGCCCGTGTTTGACTCACCATTTCCTGTGTGTCATTTCCTCTCTGTCCCTCTTTTGCTATCTGCTCTACTGTCGAGTCATAAAAAAAATAAAGACCAAAATAAACACATTCAGTGTTCCCAGTGGGCAGAGAGGAGTCCAGGAAGAAAACACTGAAAATGGACAAAACTTTAGCGAAAAAGAAAGCAGATGTCCAGTGGGAGCAGGGATTTATAATTTAAAATGAATTATCAATGACATGAAAAGATGAACTTTACACAAAAGTAATGTGATTGCTGGCAGAACTGTCACCTCATATTAACACCAGTTTTGTTCTTTTTGGGATGTGTTTGTTCTGCAGGTCCTCCTGAACAGGAACATCAGTATCCTGGAGGAGAACATTGACGAGCTGCATCAGGAAAAAGCAAATCTCACTGTTCGGCTTGGTCTGCTGGAAGGTAGGAAAAACTCCATCACTGCCATGAAAGGAGACTCTTTCCCAGCCCTATTCTTAGTCTTATTTTCCCTCGGTGTTACCATGGGGATGGAGTGTAAATAAATACACGATTGGTTGGTTCAAAAAAAAAAAAAGAAAAAAGTGGGGCGTGCTCTGCTCTGAGACACACACTGAAGAAATGAAAATCAGCAGGCAAACCGATTCAGATATAAACTTGATCTGTTGGGCAATTCAGAAATAAAATCAGCAACTAGGAAAATAATAGCACAGAATTAAAATAAAGTATGAAAAACAGAAGGAGGAATTAATAAAGTTGATAAATATACAAGAGAAAGGTGAGTCAGGAAAAATGAAAGAAGGGAACACCGAAGGAAGTAAAGAAGGAAACTAAGAAAGACGAAAAAGGAAAGGAAGAGAGCTCTGATTGGTGCGTCTGTGTCTCGTTGCCACTGTTGTTGCTGTGTCGGTGTTTTTCAGTCTGGTTACTCCATCGGTGTCACATTGCTGGTAGTGCGCTTACACTGGTTGCGTCTTTACCTCTTTATCTGCCACAGTTGATGCTGTGCCGTTGCCTTGTTGCAGGTTGTGTTGCCATATCTACACCTGCAACACCTGTTGCTGTTTCTGTGCTCCATAGATGAAGTCGTTGCCAGTGTTGTTGATGTTTCTGGACCTTGTTGCTTGCATATTTGCTCTGTCAGTGCCCTGTTGGCAGTGTCATTGCTATATGATTATTTCATCGCTCAGGTTGCTGCTATCATTATCTTGCCCCCTGTGTCATTGCTGTTGGCCTTGTTGTTGGCATTAATGCTGTGTTTCCACCTTGTTGTGGGCGTTTTTACATCAACACCTGAAACCCCTGTTGCTGTGTCTGTCCTTCATTGCCAGAGCTGTTGCCGTTTCTGTGCTTCTTTGCTTGTATCGCTGCAGTATTTTTGCCTCATCGGTAGAATTTCTTTAATTTTATCTCCCTTCACTGGGATTTCTAATTGAGATAGAAATCTCTTTTGCATGAGAGACCAGCCTTGTTGCATTGTTCTATTGTTGCTCGATCCTTTTCCCCGTTGCCGGTGTAATTACTTTCAGAACAAACAGCGGGACTCGTCAGGTCTGAGGAATGCAGGTTTCCCTGCACTGAAGGATCACAGTGCTGCACTAACAGCTCACAGGGCAGGAGCGACTTCACACTGCAGCTCAGCATGTCACAGACTCCAACACGTGCATTTTAATTTAGCGGTCACATATCTTCATGTTTCCTCTAATGATCAGGGTTAAAACCGTTGTCTTTGTGCTGCATGCAGCAACAGGAGATATTTCAGACTAAAAGCAGGATGATTGTGATGCATCTGTATTGTGCGGCGCTTCTAAATTAGTTAGATCGTTTTATTTTTTTGCTTGCTGGTTTTCCAGATCTGGGATCGTGTTCACATTCCTTCAGGAAGCCGAGCGTTTTGACCTTCTGGAGTTTTTGCTGTATGTGTCATGTTAGGTTTCTTTAAGCAGGTGTGAAGTTAGAGCTGCACTCGTGTGTATTTCCTAATTAGGAGTGAAGTTTGTTGAGGCAGTTGCAGAGTTTTCCGAGCTTCTTGGAGAGGATATCTCTGTAATGTTGGTGTTTAGAGTACCAATGCAGCTCAACCACTGCCTCAAGTCCCGGGCACCAAATATTTGAAGGCTTCCGGAAAGAATCGCTCTCGGCTAAGATTTTGGTGTGGTCATTAAGTTTAGGATCACAGCTTTTCATAGCAAGTTAATCTAAACCACGTAGCAAGATATTACTGATGTTAGATGTTCTCTTTGTTTAATTTTTGTCTGTTTCCAGCATCTTTTTCCTGCCATATCATAGCATCTATCTCCAGGACTCCTCATTTTAAAAAACAAAACTGTTTTAACATCTTACCTGTGCCCAGTATTTATTTTAAGCTCTCTTTAGCTAGTTGAGAGGTGATATTATTATTATATATAGGGTCCGTCTACAGAAGTGTGAACTTTAAAGCATTAATGTGTGTCTTTTACACAGCATGGCAGCCTTTGGTGACATGTTTTCCTTAATCTTAACAGTTACCGCTGCTTTTTCACTTTTTCATCTGATAAACAAATCCATGTTTTCTAAATATTGAGGAGAATTTAGTCCTGGAATTTTAACTTTTGGTAGCAAAAGATTCTAAAACCATAGACAAGCCAGAGGGACGACAGCTGCGTTACACTTTTGCTTTGTTTTAGAAAAAGTCAAACCGGTTTTAAACTAGTAAGAAGCAGCAGGTTTGGTAAGCATCTCAAAGGACGATCTGAGGCTTTTCTTTTTTGTTTGTTTCATTTCATCTTAAACTGAAAATAAAACTGAACCAAAGATTGTTTATGAGGTAAAGAAGAACCACTCTGAGGCGACGGTGAGACGTCTTCTCTCACCTCAGGAGTCTTCGGTTAAACTTCTGACCAATCAGATCAGTTTTTAAAGCTGATCACATGCTTAGTTTTGAACCAAACCAGCAGGACTTGGTTCAAGTAGCTCATTTTAAAATAGTCTTTTGGGTGAAAAAATGTCATTAAAGGACTTGGAAAACTTCGTATTACTGTGTTTTTAATAATAAAAAAATATGAGGGATGTTTTTTGTAGTGTACAATGAAATTATTATAGGAATTTCTTGACTAAAACCCTCCAAAACCAACAGGGCAGGAACAGTAGCCTGACAGGAAGCGAAGACATACATTAATGGAGGTGACTTCCTGTAGGGAACGGTTGAAGGGAAACAATAAATTCCTGTACGGAAGAGGTATGAAAGGAGCATTATGTAGCAGGGAGAGGGCCGCTCTGATAAGCGTCAGTCACTGTTTAATAAGAACAAGTCAGTGTGGAAGAAACCAGTCACGAAAACATCTGACTTCATTTCAAATGACAGAGGAGGAAAAAAAACATCCAGCCAGGATGTTTAATTTTAAAATGTGCACTTTTGATCTCTAAAAAAATATTCACAAATATTGAACAAATATTCAGTTTGTTCCATATGATAATCAGCAATATTGTTATAGCAGACAAAATATGATGTATCACAGCTTTGCAATTAATTTGCATTTAACATCAAAACTGTACATAGCCACAGTGATGTCGCCCAGCAGAATTTCTGCTCTGAAGCTTCGAGTTTAGTAATGCGGTCGTCAGTGGAGAGGGTGGCGTGTTAAGTCATCACTTAATGCTAGCTAGGTTGGTTAGAAGGGTGCACCGTATACTGTATGGATGTGTTAAACAGACACATGCACCTGCTAATTATGTCATGGTCCCGGGTCGTTCTGTGTTTCCTATGAAGTTCTGTTCTTTGTTGTTTCTGTTTTCTTACAGTTTAGATCCTCAGTTTGTTATTATTTGGGAATTCTGTTATTGGTTATTTGTATTTTTGTTCTGGTCTTCCCCGTGTTTGTGTTCCTGTGTCTGGTTTGGCCCTGTGTCTTGGCCCTTTTCTGTGTTTAGTTCCCTTCCCGTTGTTTCCTTGTGTGTGATCTTTAGGTTTTCTTTCCCGTAGCCTTAGAGTTTATTTCTTCCTGTGTTTTTCCCTTAGTGTCCCTCCCTTGTGTTATGCTGTCTTGTGTCTGTTTTCCCCAGTGTGTTATTCCTCGTGTGGCGTCAAGTCTGCTTTTGTATCTTATTTGGTCACTTCCTGTTTTATTTTGACAGTCCCATGTTCCCTGTGCTTTGTGTTCAGTTTTGTCTTCCTTCTATGTTATTAGTTTCATTTGGTTCACCCGTGGTTCCCTGCTGTTTCCACTCTCCCTAATTTCCTTGTGTGTATTTAAGCCATGAATCCTCACATCCAGGCCTCGAGGGCCGGTGTCCTGCAACTTTTAGATGTGTTGCTACTTCAACACACCTGAGTCAAATATAGGAGTCATTAGCAGGACTCTGGAGAACTTGACTGCATATTGAGGAGGTAATTCAGCCATTTGATTCAGGTGTGTTGGATCAGGGACACATCTGAAAACCTGCAGGACCGGCCCTCGAGGCCTGGATTTGAGGATAACTGATTTAAGGCCTGTTCTTAAATACACGGCTGAGTTCCCCTTAACTGTGTGTGTCCCTGTTTAGTGCCTCAGGCTTACTGTTGATATTATAGCCTTGGTTGAGATTTAGTTCCGTATTTAGTGTTTTGTACCTTTGAACCCCTGCAATAAAAGCTGTTTTGAGTTTAGTTCTGTTCTCCATCCTGCATTTGGGTCTAACCCTTCCTACCACACAGCCAACTGTGACAAATTAGTGCTGAATAACACCAGAATTTTACTTACCAAAAACCAAAGCACAAACTTCTAGGACAGCTTTAGTACAGTTAACATGTAACCCATGTTATTGTTCAGATAACTGCATTAAAATTGCTTCAAAAGGCACCAACACCACAAACGCAGTTGATAAGCTGCCTGTCTGGTGTGGCAGCCAGATGGTTAGAAGAAGAAGCCACGCACCTAAGAATGCAAACTTTAAGCCTAGGGGGGGAAAGTTTCTACAAAGGCCAAAATGTTTTTGTACTGAGCTGCAAACATGGAGCTGCAGTTTTTTGGTGTTTCCATAATATCTATAATTCATCCTTTTTTGAGCCATACTGAAATAATTTTGCTGCTTATCAAAATATTTTAAGACTGATTTTTAGAAGTGTGAGCATGTTGGGAAAACATATGAATAAACTGAAATAAGTGAATCTGTGTTGGAAACGGGTGAAATGATCCCACAGGTCTGGAAAGAAATCAGGTTTTAGGACTCAGCTCTGAGCAAGCCGAAGTGCAGACAACACGAGCGCTGGCAGCACAGCACAGGTCATTCCTGACATAACTCCCACTGACGGCTCTCTGATACCACTCCATGTTTCCTTATAAGTTAATGCAGCCGCAGACCTGAGCCAAACCCTCAAAGTGAGTCCGGACTGAGGAGTTCCCAAGAAAACAAATTTAGGATTGGTTAGTTACTGTTGCCGGGTTGGACTGTGAAACAACAATGTGACCGTGTCGGGCTGTGTTAAAGAGGACATGTACAGGCCCAGGAAAACTAAGCAGAACCTGGACTGCTAGGGGTACAGAAACATTTAGGGTTTTATGTCTACCTCACAGAGCTCAATTTTATTTTGAAAGCACTGGTTTACAACAGCAATCATGTCGAGGTCTTGTAAGACAAAGACCAGTACGATTTTAATGAGAGAATCTCAAATATCAGACAATCCCCTGTGAGCAAGCACTTGGTGACAGTGGGGAGGGAGGGGGAATCCCCTTTAAACAAAATCAGGAAGCTTCCTGTATGTGTGCCATCTCATGTTTCCCTGTTTTCTGTCCTCAGACCACATTGACACCCTGGAGCAGAACCTGACCCAGGCCGTTCATCAGACCGAGGCCTGCAAAAGTCTGAAGGTAGCCGCTGAGAGCCGCATGGAGGCAGCTCAGGCTCAGACCAAAGCCTGCGAGTCCAGCAAGCAGCACGTGCAGAAGCAGCTGTGAGTCGACTTTGTGGAGTTGAACTGATCCTTGGATGGTTCTCCTGAACGAGGCTGTGGCTCTGATATCGTCTCTGTTTGTGTGCGTTTACAGTCAGAAGTGTAAAGAGACCAAATCTGAAGCTTCTCAGGTGACACAGCAGCGGGCCCCCACCCAAGCCCCCGGCTCCACCGCTGCTCCCCTCGCCGGTATTCCCGCACTGGCGCTGCTCGTCTGCAGCGCTCTGCATCTGATAACCTGTGAGTAGCAGCAGCGCCTCCACATCTGCCTCTCTGCAATCATAATCACTTACACATGACGCCAAATCTGAGCTGCTGCACGACCTGCTGCACCTGAACGCACCCTGAGCACCGTAGCAGGGAGTCATCAGCATTCCTCTTATTTAAAGTTCGGTTTAGTTTCCAGAGTGGATTTGATCATTTCAGTTAAGATCTTAATGTTGAAAAACCTTTTTTAATTTTGTTTTTTTTTTCTGTTAGTTTTTATTTTTCTTTATCATGTAATGGCTGGCATTCTGCAACAAGAACAGTTTGAAACTGTTTTGTATAAAGCTGTAACAACCTAGAAAAGAGTAATCTTAATATCATCTAATCACATGCAAATAATTTAACAAAATAAACAAATTAATGGTTTTGGATTTAGCTTTTTAATATCTTTAATTAGAGTTGGTCAGGCTGCCTCACATAGCTAAAGTAAAATAAATGATTAAATCTGTAATTATAAGAAAACAAAAGTGCGCGTGAATCTGCCGTCACTAAAACAGCGCGCTTCGTCACACAGGTCGAGTTCAGGGGAAAATAAACAGCAGAGCTCCGCCTGCTGGCTGGAGCTGCTCACTGCAGGGAGCCAGCTGACATCCAGACATTTCGTTTTAAATGTCTGGATGGAGCTCAAACACGTGTGAATTTAACATCACTTTTGCATCTTTTCTTTAAGAATCAGAATCAGAAATCATTTATTGATCCCAGAGGGAAATTTCTGTTGTTAAAGCTGCAACCGTTTCATTTAAATGAATAAAAACCAAAACAAAATAAAATACACTAAAGGTATAAAAAATATAAATACTAAAGAGATAATTTGGCTATATACACATATAATCTTGTGAGTGCAGTGGCTGTGACAGTAAATATAAATCTGGAGTATACTATAGTGTATATATATATATATATGTACAATGTATATGGACACTTTTTATGTACAGTTGTATGCACACATACTAAATAAATACTGAATAAGTGAGTGACACTGGTGAACCACAGTGTCACCTATTAAGGGAAGAGTTATAGAGTCTGATGGCCACAGGTAGGAATGACCTCCTGTGGTGCATTTTGTTGGGATAAGCATCCTCCTCTCTAACACTGCCATTAGCGAGTCCAGCTCCACTCCCACAACATCACTGGCTTTGTGGATCAGTTTATTGAGTCTGTTGGTGTCTGCCGCCCTCAGCCTGCTGCCCCAGCATGCAACATGCGTAGAGGATGGCACTCGCCACCACAGACTCATAAAAGATCCTGAGCATCGTCCGGCAGATGTTGAAGAACCTCAGGCGTCTCAGAAAATAGAGACTACTTTGTTCCTTCCTGTATAGGGCATCAGTGTTCTTAGTCCAGTCCAGTTTATTGTCAGTGTGCACTCCCAGATATTTGTAGTCCTCTACGGTGTCCACACTGACCCCCCTGATGGACATAGGGGCCACCGGTACCTTGTCTTTCCTCAAGTCCACCACCAGTTCCTTTGTCTTTGTCACATTAAGCTCTAGATGGTCCCGCTCGCACCATGTGACAAAGTCGTTCACCGTCATCCTGTACTCATCCTCATCCCCCTGCTGATACATCCAAGGACGCGACCTAAACAAAATATGTGCATATCTCACATATCTCTCTGTCATTGTTTAGTTAATTTCCTTTAATTGTTTTATCTATTTTTGAGATTTAATAGCCTCAAGGTTTGCGCTCACTTTTTAAAATTTGCAACGTAGCACAAATATCTGTATTTTGGGATGATTTTGAGGATTTTAACTTGTTACTGGAATTGAGAAATAACAAAAAATAAAAACATACAAATGCATGCCAAACAGTTTATTCTGCTAACGTGAATGTTCTTACTTTTTGTGCTGAGTTTAATCTGGATGTACAAACTAAACAATTGGTTTACCCTGTTAGAGTTTAGATTTCTTGGTATCTCCTGCATGTACACAAATATTTATTATTTATTTTTAGTGTATTTATGCAGAGTGAATAGAAATCCACTTTGGTGGCAAAGGGTTCGACACTCCTCACAGGTCCAGTTGTTCCTGGGTTCAACTCCACTGTGTGGAGTTTGCATGCTCTCCCTGTCCTGGTGTGGTTTTCTCCGGGTACTCCGGCTTCCTCCCACAGTCCCACAGACTCTATCTGAGCACTCAAAGTGCTTATACAACACGTTTGCACACGATGGATGACGTGTAAAACCATCACCGGTAACAATGTCACCTCAGCACTCTCATATACCTTAGAAAAAGATCTTTTTCTAAGATAAAGTGTGAAGAGTAGCTGCAGATGCTTTATATGGTAAACATCACTGAGCAGTCCTACCCAACAGACGAAGGAAGAGGAAAAAATGTAGTTTGATTAGTCAGTAACTGCTCCAAAAGTTTCATGTTCATCAGGGTCCAGGAACCATTAATAATATTTAAAGGGTCATATTTCCGCCTTGTGGTGATGTCACATGCCAGGAGGAGGAGCTTAATCTGACATCATTTAAAACATGTTTCCTGCTTTTCAGGAGCTGAGGACGGTAAACGGTCGAACCGACAGCGAGCACTGCGGTCCAGACGGAGGAGGGAGCCTGGACTAACACACTGACTGCTGTACAAACTTCCTCTCTGCAAAACAAACTGGTTGCCGTGGGGACGCATCACGCTGTCTTAAGATGAATGACTGGACACAAACTTTGCTTTTTTTCACCCCCCACTGAGACGTTCGCTGCCCATTGGACTCTGCTGGCTTTAGTTTTTGTTTTTTAAATGAGCATTTTTTTAGAACAAACTTCCTGCCATCCTTTTCCACAAACATTCCCATGAAATGAAATTGAATAAAACCCTGAAGTGATATTGGTCAGGTTTTTACTGTTGGCTGTGATCAGGTTCAAAGTGTGGATGATTTTTTTTTTTTTTAAATATGCTTGAAGCTTCGTGCATCCAAGAGGACTTTTTTAGAGGCTTTTCTCAAGTTTCATTAGATGCTGTTTTTTTTGAATGAATGTTTCCATTCGAATAAACCCGAGGATTGTTTTAACTAACAGTGGGGTATTCTCCTCACTTTTGGGTTACATTTGCTTAAATGTTTTGTGCATTTCAAGCTTTAGCTTTTTCATTGTGAAAGATTAAAAACTGAAATAAACCGAATTACCCTTTAATGTCCAAATCTGAGGAAGTACTTTAACATCACAGCTCTTGGCTTTACAGGACATCCTCGAGTGTTCCTGTGGAAATAAAGAGGTTAAACACTCTGAAAATGTCTGTTTGTTAATGAAACATTGCAGTTTATGTTGAAGGCCTTAAAGCAACTGAAGTGTTTGAAAATATTAGAACTTTTGAAAACAGCTAAGATGTAAACATGACTGCATGCAGTCATCAGTATGCAATTTTTTTCAGCTATTAAACTAAAGCTAGTAAATGTACAAATTTTAATGCAACTTGCAATTTTTGCAAATAATGCAAAAAACTGGACGTCCTCTGATTTTAGTGTGCACTTCACATCTTAAATGCACTGTTACAGTGGTGGATGCTCATATTAGACAAAGTTTAAAATGAGTCAGCCTACATACAAGCAATCCCTGTGAGCCAGTAGCTCTGGCTTAAGACAATCTTTTCTATTCTTTCCTTTGATATGATATAATATTTGGGATATAATATGGTCTCCGCTGTTGTTGGGATTAAAGGGACAGGAGGAGCTAAAACAGGATAAAGGGAGGGGCTGAACCCACAAACTATATGACAAAGAAAATTATTTTTCAACTACGAATCATGCATTATAAATACAGAGGTATCTATGCAGACTGTGAGTGAATACGTATCAAAGTTGTTTTAGTTGGTTAAAAAACATTTTTCCATTTCCAGTACTGGATTTTTATCTGAGGTAGTGTTTGTATCAAGGTAACACCAGGAAGTAACAAAAAAAAATAAAAAAATAAAAATAACACACACAGACCACTGGAATTTTTAAAAACCCGCCTTTATTCTCTGAACTCCGGGACATTTGTGTTTGAACTTCACAGACACTCGAGGACACTGAAGTTACAAACTGTTCCTCCGGGACACCCGCAGAGCTTCCCGATCCTCGAAGCCTTACGTACCGCACACTGCTCACCTGCATCACACTGACATACAAAAAGCACAAACATGACTTTCAGTCTGGATCCAGTTTGACTTTGATATCTGCCAGGAAAAAAATGAAGTTGATTAAACATGTTTCTGAAAGTCTGAAATATTAGGTGGACAAACCAAGTCAACAGTATATTGTTACTGTTGTTCATATACTTCACAGAAACTAGAGCCATAACCACAAAAAGACTAAATGATGGCAAAGAGATGAAAGTAATAGACAGGGGGGACCAAAAAGGTTTGCATCTGTAAGTCTCTCTTCTTTTTTTTTTTTAGGGAGATGGAAGCATTTCAGTCAGCATTAGGGCCAACCATGTCATCCATTCATTACTGCTCTTTTAATTCCTTGTTTTGTGAAGCTGGTTCTAGAACAGCAGTGCGAGAAACGTGCATGCTTAATCTGGAGGTCGAAATCTGAACACCTAAAATAAATCCCAAATTATCTGAGTGGGCAGACGCCAGTGGAGGAAGGAGCGAGCATGTGTGAATGTCACGTGAATGAACGCTCGTACTTACAGCAGGAAGCCAGCCGAGTTTCTTCTCTGAGGACGGCAGCTGTTTGCCCTTTAGCTTCTCCAGAACTTCCTGCAAAGCTTCAATCTGAGGAGGAAATGGAGACCATGTTAACATCTGACTGAAGATTCAAACAAAGAACTGAAACTAAAGATAGATGGTGTTTATGGCTACACCGAATGAATGCGAATGATGGCTGAATAACTATTAGCCTCTTTCACGTTTCAGTTCTCTTGGCCACTGGGCACAAAAGCTCCTGGGAAAAGGAAGGCTAGATTATGCAGCCAAAACAGGAAATGGATAGGATTTTATTTTTCCAGCGGACGGCCATAATTGTAAACTGTGAACACTGGAAAAAACAAACTGTTGAAACTTTGCCCAGCAAAACAAACCGAGTCCTGACATTTGTCTTGGATTTACACCGATTAAGCACATTATGACCACTGACTGGTGAAGTGGATAACACAAATTATCTCTTCGTCATGGCACCTGGTATTGGGTGATAGTGAACATTGTGTCCTCAACGCTGATGTGTTAGAAGAAGAAAATGAGCAGCATAAAGATTTGAATGAGTTTGACAAGGGCCAACTCTCCAAAACTGCAGCTCTTGTGGGGTGTTCCCAGTCTGCGGTGGTCAGTCTCTATCAAAAGTGGTCCAAGGAAGGAACATTGGTGAACCAGCGACAGGGATATGGGCATCTGAGACTCACTGATGTATGTGGGGAGTGAAGGCTGGCCCGTGTGGTCCGATCCAACAGATGAGCTACTGTAGCTCAAGTAGCTGAAGACGTTAAAGCTGGTTTTGACAGCAAGGTGCCAGAACACACAGTGCATCAGTTTGTTGTGTATGGGGCTGCATAGCCGCAGACCAGTCAGGGTGCCTGTGCTGACCCGTCCACTGCTGAAAGCACCAACAATGGGCACGTGAGCATCAGAACTGGAACAAGGTGGCCTGATGAATCACGTTTTCTTTTACAACACATGGATCGCCAGGTGTGAGTTGCTTACCTGGGAAATGCCTAGCACCAGTATGCCGTGTGATGCTTTGGGCAATGTTCTTCTGGGAAACCTTGGGTCCTGCCATCCTTGTGGATGTTACTTTGACATGTAGCACCTACCTAAGCATTGCTCCAGACCATGTACACCCTTTCATGGAAATGGTGTTTCCTGATGGCTGTGTCCCCTTTCAGCAGGAGAATGCGCCCTGTCACAGAGCAAACATGGTTCAGGAATGGTTTGAGGATCATGATGTGTTTGAGGTGTTGACTTGGCCTCCAAATTTCCAAGATCTCAATCCAATCGAGCATCTGTGGGATGTGCTGGAAAAACAAGTCCGATCCATGGAGACCCCACCTCACAGCTTACAGGACTTAAAGGATCGGTTGCTAACATCTTAGTGCAGATACTACAGCACACCTTCAGGGGTCTAGTAGAGTCCAACAAAAGGGGAACCAACACAATATTAAGCAGGTGGTCGTAATATGTCTGATGTATTTTATATGAATCAAAGCCTACTACTTTTTCAAATTTAAAACATGTAATATCTTCATAATATATGGAAATGAAGCATTAACCTTCTGTTGGTGTTGGTGCTTGTGACTGTTAAAGGCTTATTATAGACAATTTATCAAGAAAATTTGTAATGGGGATGGGGGTGGGGTTGGTAGCAGCTCTAGTCAGTTCGTTTCATTTTTACACAATCCCCACTGCCCGTCTCTACCTGCCATAAGCAAATAAGACATGATGTCCCTACTCACCAGCTCTCTCTCTTCTTGTGTCTTGATGGCATCGTATTCGGCTGATCTCTCCTCGATTGGCTCCTCACAACTCCCTAAAACAATAAGCAGCCAGCAGGAGGCGCTGAGGAACAGTATCGTGACGCTGACCATGGTGCTGAAGGACCCAGAACAGCAACGGACACTGAAAGATGCTGGGCAGCGAAGCTCAGTGTGCTCTCTGATTCTGAGGCTCATTCTCACATGTTTATAAGTGAGCAGCTCTGACGTCACTCAGACAATATTTATTCTTCAATAATGAGACAATCAGCTGTCTCACGTCTGAGGTCAGCTGTGAGAGGAACCTCTGCTCCGTCAAACAGGACGTGAGAGCAAGATTTTCATCTTTTTATGAGTTTAAAATCAGACTTAAAGATTAAATACTTCCTGCTGCCACACAACGCTACGCTGTGGTACTCGTGCTGGTAAGAATATAAACATGTGACCAGCTGTTCTAAACAGATCACTGACGATAGTTAGTCCAACAGCATAACAACCATGAAGAAATTGGATTTAAGATTTCAAGATTTTTATAACAATTTGAATGAAATGTAACTAAAACTTGCAAATGTAATCCACAGAAGTGTAACATTAATGCAGGCTAAAATAAAAGTATTTTGTTTAGTTTAAGATTATTGCCCTAATGTGTTTATGGTGAAAAAAACAATGAAGACATGTAAGCATGTCCAAACACTGGGTTAAACCACCAAGAGTAATTTGGAAGCTATTTGATAAACTTGGATATTTCCATTTCTTTAGAATAATGAACAGATGTGTAAGCAAGGCCTTCTTCAGCCTCATCTTCTTCTGCAGTTATTTTACAAACCCTAAAGTGACCCTCATGACCTTCTGCGTCTTAACTTTTTTTTTTTCATTTTTAAGAATTGGACTGAATAGTCTGCTTATGTTCAGGTTTATGTTGAGCTAAATCTTTCATATAGTCGTGTGAAAAAAAAAGACATTTGAAAGTAAGTACACCCCATGATTCACTACCTCGTAGAACCATCTTAAGCACCAATAACTTGAATAGTTTTACTTATGTCTTTCACATCACTGGTGAGAAATCTTGACCCACTCTTCTTTACAATGTTGCTTTAGTTCATTGAATTTTGAAGACATTCAGCTTTAGCTGTCACATGGCCTCATTTGACTCTAGAATACTTTGGTATACTGACGAGTTCATGGTCAACTCAATGACTGAAGGATGCCAAAGTCATGTCTTCCACTGCATGTCTTTTGTCCTGTCTCTCTCCCCTCAGCCCCAACCGGTCGCAGCAGGTGACTGCCCCTCCCTGAGCCTGGTTCTGCTGGAGGTTTCTTTCTGTTAAAAGGGAGTTTTTCCTTCCCACCGTTGCCAAGTGCTTGCTCATAGGGGGTCGTTTTGACTGTTGGGTTTTCTCTGTGTTGTTGTAGGGTATTTGCCCACAATACAAAGCGCCTTGAGGCGACTGTTTGTTGTGATTTGGCGCTATATAAATAAAATTGAATTGAATTTAATTGAATGTGGGTGCAAAACAATACCCCTCCATCACCATGCTTGATAACTGTTATGAGGCATTTGCTCACCAATTACAGGCAGAAGTCTTGTGGTTTGTTCAGCTTTAACTTTATAAACCTTGCCATGCTGCCATGTTCTTTTTTATAATATGAGGCTTTCTTCTGGTAACCCTTCCAAGCAACCCAACTTCTTCAGCATTTGTCTAAAATGTACTTTAACATTTAGCACGCTAACAGAGGCCTGTAGAGTCCGAGATGTAGCTCTTGGGTTTTTTTCCAATTTCTCTGAGCATTGCATGGTCTGACCTCGGGATGAATTTGCTGTCCACTCCTGGGAAGATTGTGGAATTCTTCTAAAACACCTAACACTCGATACAGCAAACTGCTAAAACTTTTATAGAGGTGCTCACACTCGCTGACGATTGTGTGATCAATTACACATTTTCTCAAAAACCTCGAGGTTTCTAAATAATGCTGTGTTTCACAAGGAATGCTTCTTTAAGACAGCGGCCTGACAGGAAGAGGTGTGACTGATCAGGGTCTTCTCATGTCACCGTTTACGTCAAAGCACATAAAATGCTTTAATATCTGATGACTGGAGTCAACATGTGCCACATGAGCAGAGCAAAAGGGTTAGAGTCAAGTTCAGTGGCATGAATGAGAAGCAAATATCAACCTGCAAAAGGAAAATCATCTGCAGGATCAGAACCCACCAAAGGAAGCGTGTTTCATGAGTGATTCAAGTGTTTAAATACTGATTATATTTTTTTTAAAGAAAAAAAGAGGAACATGAAGCTCAGAGAGAAGTTATCCATCTTTCTTTTTAATAACAAAATCCTCCTTTCTCCAAACATTCTGATCCGATTTGGAGGATTCAGTAGTTTACTCAAACTCTGAAACAAACACTTCCACCACAAACTCTCTGAACATAAAGTGAACACAAAAAAAACAAACCTCCCTGCACTGCTTCCATGAAAATATTCAACTAAGAACAATAAAATAGCTTTAAAAATACAAATCATAAGCAAAATGCAAATGAAGGTGCGCTGTAAACAAAAGATGAATATCTCAGTTGCATCTCTTCCCGCGACTCTCTCGGCTCTACAGCAAAAAAAATACATTTAAAAGATGAAAGAGGTCACTCAGATTTTGAACCGAGTCAAACTTTGTTTGTCCTTTCAATTTTCCTTTTAAATAAGCAGTTACGTAGCAACACAGCTCACCAGTTACAGAGAAACACTGTTTATACGAGCAGTTTCCGATCAAGCATAAAAGATGGACATACCTACTGTTCACCTATTGGTTCAAAGGTCCAAGGATACATTATTAGTCAGATACTGACTAAAAACTTGTCAATCACGAGAAAATCATTGATAATGCTCCTTTTTGACTATAATGAAAACCATAATTTACAAAATGAACTTAATTTTTTTGTCAGATTTTTTTATGAAATATCGTATGTAGAGGCTTACAGAGCTTTGTTTTCACTCAGTCTTTGATTAAGATTAGGAATTGGTTTTCATAATGCCTGTTTGTAATGTTAAAAGATTACACTAAAAAGATAACTGTTGTGTTCAAATTTAACTCTAAGTGCTGAAGAATGTACGTGGTGAGTTGGGAGTGAGCCCATGTCTGGTCTATGAGCTGAAACCATCATCTGAGCCCATGAAGTCTTCAGGAAAGTATTTACTCGGTTCACAAGCAATGGGGTCAGAGGGCTCATCGTCATGGACTTCTCTTCTAGTCTTTTTGCAGCCAGAGGAGTCGCCCCCTGCTGGCCATTAAACAGAATATACCTTTAACGCACTTCCACACTTGGCCTCACTGTTCATCTCTGCAAGCTAGAATGCTCCTTTCAGCTGCTGCGTTATTCAGAAGGGGGATCCAGACTGATTCGGCAGATTTTTACACTAAGTGCTCTTCTTGGCACTTCATCTCTCCTCCTGGTCTTGTACCGGAGATCATTCACATGTTAGGACAGTGTAAACCACTACACTATGAAGCTATGTCCATCTTTAATACTGTAATATATACTGACATGTTTGAATGTGATGCTGTTTTTGTTCATAATGCACACAAAGGCAAAGCTTATACCTGCAAGTGAGTCTACACATATGTTCAGTGTGGATTCTCACCTCAATCTTTGGAGGTTGACTTGAAAATTTGAGCCTGAAAAATATCAACAACACATCAGTGTGCTACAAAACATACATTAACTGAAACAAGAACAGTCCTAAGTGTTCCTGACAGAGCCTGGTCTTACATTTCTGATGCAATTATCTGGCAAATAATGCAACTTTCTGAGAGGTTACCTGTACTATTGTTTTTGTACTATTTTATCGCCTCAGCATTATTCAGCAGGTATGCACCTCTGCCTTGCACCCACACAGTTTATGAATGAAGTTCGCAAACTACACTTGAGCAAAAAAAAAAAAAATGTTGGTCAGCTTTTTAAAATGAGTAATGAGTTCATTATAACTGTATCAGCAAACCAACTGTTCACATGGTTCAGATAAAACATGTGACCTTTACAGGGCTGCATACTTCAGACACACAGATCTCATACACAAAGACAGCAGAGAGGGAAAAGACCTGAGGGGGGGGTTGAATGCTTCTTATAGAGGAAGGTTTGTCACTAGTGTCAACTGGGTTATTTGGCTTCTTTTTTTTCTTTTTTTTTTACTGGCTATTACACATTTTGGGATTTGGCCATTTATAAAGAGATCTTCAGACTAACTGATGACCTGCTACTGGCCATGATGCTGCCAGTGTAGAAGCCACACATGTACCACAGCATGAACATGGTGAACATGGTTCCAGTGCCAGGAGAGCCATCAGACTCTTCCCCAGTAAACATCCAGGTGGGGGAGGAGGAGGGAGAAAGGCTAAGGGATCCTGAAGAGGGAGACAAACACCATCAGATACCAGGAGACAGCTTGGCAGAGGAAATATAAATAACCTTATTTAATATTAGCATAATTAAAGAGAATAGCAATGAGGGGGGGGGACTGATAAAGCACAGTATTGCAATATTTTGTGTGGCATCAACACAGGGAAACCAAATATTAATATCCTACAATATGAATTACAAATATAAGCTTAACTTTTTAGCACTAGAATAAAATCACTTCCGTTTTTAGACAACCAGATGTTGCCGTTTAGTTTTTTCAAGCCAGGTCAACAGAGGTGACACCAGAGAAAAAAAATCATTGTCTGCATTTAAATCAAACATATGGACTTACGGACTTAGCTGGGATTTGCTACGAACATCAGATCTCATCTCATGCACCACCAGCACCCGGCGATAATGTTAGTCAAGGATGGCAAAGCCAACATTAAACTGGCTGAACTAAAGAAAAACAAACACCAGGAGACACACCTGGCAAAGCTACTTCCTAATTCAGAGCGAGACAAGAAAAATAAAATCTTTCACCAGTGCTTTATGTGCAAAATCCTGCATCCAAACTTTGTTTTTTCCATGGACACAGCAGTGCCCGGGCTGTACAGCGAAGTAAAGAATAAAGTTGAGGTAAGAGTGAATACGGCAGAAAGGGTTGCATAAGCTTGTGATGTGTGGATGTCACAGGCTGTGGATTCGTGACCCACTATAATGGCTCATTATCTCACAGAGGGCTGCAGACTGCTGTTCAAAATACCTATAATAGTACAGTAGTCCACATACGTTTACTGCAATACAAACAGTTAAGTTTGTCAGGAGTGCGCAACATTTATGACAGTGTTGATACGTCTGCAGGCCTAACCATCTTTATCTTATTAGGTAAAACAGACACTGACAAAGTTTACCTTTAGGTATGTAACTTGAAATTTGAAAGAAAGATGATGAATTACAATATATCACAATAACTCTTATTAAATACTCAGCATAACAATCACTGTTATAGTGTTATAGTGATCCAATCTCAATGGGTCAACGGTGATTGCCACCTATATTAAAGATACAACCTCATTAGTTAAAATCACTGTATGAGACTTACCCCTGGGTCCAGCTGAGGAGGAAAAGGACTGAAGAGAGGGATGCTGTGATTGGCTGGTTTCTCTGTTCCAGCTGTCTGCTGTCTTCCTTTCCTCTCGTCTGTATCGTTCCTCATATTGCTTTGATTACGAGGTCTCTCTTTAGCCTGCAAACACAAAACATGACAAAAACACACAAACTATGACCTCAGTCTGATCACAAAAGTAGACGTTAGCCAAGAAACAAATAAATTATGGTGACGGGCTGCACAAAGTGGAAACACTTCAATTCAATTCAATTTTATTTACAGAGCGCAAAAATCACAACAAACAGTCGCCTCAAGGCGCTTTGTATTGTGGGTAAAGACCGTACAATAATACAGAGAAAACCCAACAGTCAAAATGACCCCCTATGAGCAAGCATTTGGCGACAATGGGAAGGAAAAACTCCCTTTTAACAGGAAGAAACCTCCGGCAGAACCAGGCTCAGGGAGGGGCAGTCATCAGCCGCGACTGGTTGGGGCTGAGGGGAGAGAGACAGGACAAAAGACATGCTGTGGAAGAGAGCCAGAGATTAATAAACAAAGTAAATAAGGTGAATGAAAAGAAACAGTGCATTATGGGAACCCTCCCAACAGCCTAGGCATATAGCAGCATAAATAAGGGGTGGTTCAGGGTCACCTGATCCAGCCCTAACTATAACTCAGATGAATCTATTAAACCTTTTAAACAGTGAGATCGGTAATTCAGCCACAGCTGAAATTGTGGGTTATTTAATTAAATTAACTTTGTTTAGGTTAGAAGTAGAAACTAGCTAAGCTCCTGGTGACCAATTTATTAGCAGATTATACTAGACTACGACTAGTCTAAAAGAGGTCGACTAGAAAACAGTCAAACCTGAACAGAATCTAATGGACAACATAAAAGATCGTCAGGATCTTTGCTTGTGTACTTAGCTGCCATCTCAAAAAGCGAAACACATTCATGAATGTCCAATCCATATTTGAATTGTTGCTAAAATGTGCAACATTTTCTCTGTGCGTTGCGTGTACGCTACATTAGTTAACACAGTATGGATAATGTAGCAGCCTTTTACCCTTGCTGGTTAACATTCATGCACACATGTCTGTGCAGAATGGGGTTACACAGCGCTCTGGTTAAAGTGGTTATAAATGAGTTCACCGTACTGGCTTTCTTCTGTCTTACTTTCCAACTTGCTTGTTTCTAACTTTCTACTTTCGTGAACCTCTCGACAGCTTTTATCTTTTCACCACTCACCCATGAATTATCTTATGACTCACTAATTTCTTGACCTCAAACGCAGGCTTATTCTAAAGTAGTTCTGATCATCGTTCCCCGCTGGCCTCCTCTCTGCTCCTCGTTCTCCTTGGCTTTCCTCCCTCCTCCGCCTGCTTGGTGCATTGGGCTTCCAGTTGCTGACCTACAGGATCGACAATGTGCATTTTTTTTCCTTGCTGGGGCATACAGAAACTGATGAAATAAAAAAAAAAAAAACACAACAGAAGCTAGAACAAATAAAACCTATCTTTGTGTAGTGATTTTAGTAATTCAATAATATTTGCCATTTTGTGTAGCCAAAAATCAAAAATACACACAATTTTGAGCCATAAATAAACAAATATTTTGTCACTTTTCAACTACCATTGCTTCTCTGCTGTAATAAACCTGTACTGGAGTACTAAACACATACTGGAGCCAGAAGTGCCTAGGTTGATAGCAAGCTACATCTATACAGTATACAGGTATATCACAGACACAGATACCAATTAGTGTTAAAAAACATACAAAAAGAATCCTGGAATTTCACAAAGCTCAAGCACAGATACCGAGCCATTTCATTTAATAAAATTATTTAAAACAAGCGACAGTTTTTTTATGCATCAGGCTGTAAATGTTTATTTCTGCTGTTTGAACAGCATTTGGACAGTCTATCATGGGAGCCTATAGGCACTGACTCGCCTTTAGAGCCAGCCTCAAACTGCCATTGAGGCAACTGCAGTTTCACTGACTTCACTTTCGAAACCCCGAGACTGCCGCTTTGCTAAAACAAAACCTTTTCTCAAATGTTCATACTGATATCAAAGAGAGTAGACTAAATATAAGAAATAACCCTCTTTAAAACACTTCAGTTGCAACACAGACTGCAGGGGGTGCAACTTGTCGGTACTGGCTGGACCCTTTACAGACGTTTTCCCATCACTCAGATCCTGATCTGGCTCTTTACCTTGACTGTGGCTCTGCTAGGCCCATAGAGCTCATCTGGATTCAGCAGACAGTTAACATCTTGCTCCTCCTCGTTGCTGTAGTGATCAAAGCGAATACGGCAGCGCTGACCGTCTACCCACAGAACAACAGCGGGATAAACCCGACCATCCTCTGAATACACCGCCCGACACTGAGAACCAGGCTTCCAGTCCTGAAACACATCAACCAGGTACTGAATACAGAACATGTATTAATCCTAAAAAATATCAGATTTAACACTGTCTGTGAAGATAGATTTAAAAAGAAATTTAAGTGGTTTTAAGTCATGTATTTGAGTCAGGTGTGGTTGTGGTTTGCCGGGTCGACAAGCTGAAGTCGATGCCGTCCAATCAGCTGGCAGAGCAGATGTCCACAAGATATGATATGATCAGCACTATTGTATGCAATGTTAAGGTGTGATTTAACCCATAATTATATCGGAGTTAAGTCTTTCTTTTCCCAAGCACACCCAACCAGTTACAACATAACAGATTACTATACGCACATCACATCACAACTAAATTTCTTACTAGAGAACAATCAGGAATCATAACATCCATCAGCATCTCCACAGGGTCGAAAAACAAAGAAAAAAAAACACCACTTTATATTCTCCTTCACTTACTTTTGGGCTTCACTTTTCCGCCTCACTTCTAGTAAGAAGTAAGGGGATTCACTCAGTGAGATAATGCGGTTAAACTTAAAATTTTCCTCATCATCTATCAACCCATTCATCCATCTTTTTCCACTTATCCAATTCAGGGTGGAAAAACCAGGAAATAAAGTTTCCAAAAACAATATAATCTCTTACTAGGAAACTCCTGTAGTTTCTGGTCCATCACATATATCAATCAATCAAATGTAAGCAAAAAATACTTTAAGGAGGCAATCTTTTTTCCTGCAGAGATGCTGATGGATGTTAGGATTGCTGATCGTGCTTTGGTGTCCATATGCATGTACTAACCTATTACGTTGTAAACTGGTTGGGTGTGCTTGAGAAAAGGGAGGCTTAACCCCAAAATATCCGGGGGGGGGGCTTAAATCACACCTGAAAAATGCATAAAACAGTGCTGATTGCATCTTGTGCAAATCTGCTTTGCTGGGTGATTTCATCACTCACTCTGTCCAGCCAATCAACGAGGGGAAAACAAAATAAACAAGCACAGAGGGGACAGCGTCGGCTTCAGCTTGTCAGTGCAGCAAACCACTGTGGCACCTGACTCAAACACCCTCCCCTCCACACAGTCCTCATTGATAAAGTGCCCTACAGACCCCAGTATTACAACTAACAGGTGGATTCTCCCGTTTCACTGTAGCTAGCCAACAATGAACCAATTAGTGCTTAAGAGACAACGGATGAAAGTGGACAGTGTTTCCTTGTTTTTAACATAAAAGTCATTGTTGCAGCCGGAGGCAACACAAAAGTGATACTCCTTAAAGTGTGGCAGTTAAATCTGTAACAGTTTTTCTAGAGTAGGGCTCCATGGTGTAAATTAGGGTAAATACATGTAGTGTTTCATGTCTGTGCTTTCATGCTGGACATGAGGCTTTTAAAGAAGGTAAATGTACAAAGTTTTAATAGCTTTTAAGGAGCCTTTCTTAACTCTGGGAATACACTGAGATTGTGTAAGAATAACTCAGTCAAGCCTTTTACTGGCTTTTCCCCCCTTAGAGGTTTTGACTCCATGTCCAAGTACAACCTACTCAGCTGTTATCATGAACCTTTAGTATCTTGCCACATAACCAACAATGAGTTATCAAGATTTTTTTAACTGCAATTTACAAAAGTGATGGCATTTTTACAACAGAAAATTTGCAGTTTGTCTTATTTGATCATATATTTTTCATGTCTTTTCTGCAAATTAATCAATAATACGCTGATCTGAAATCGTCTGCATAATCTGTAAAGTGTTTAAAGCTACTTAAATGTTCCAGTTTCAATGCATTAATATTCAAATATTCAGTTCAAAGCTTCACGCACCAAAACCATTATAAGCACTCTGCCTGTTTTACATTTACTGTCCACTTGATGGCGCAGTAGAGCAAATGAAGCGCCATGAAGCTTGGGCCCATGGGTTCACCAGTTTAATTGAAAGCTTCGGTGCTCCGTGAAGCTTCATCTCACCATCATTACTAATGAACCTTGTCAGACGCATGAGCCGAGACCACCTGCGAGCACAAAGTCACGTAAATCCAACGTCATTGCTGCGTCACTTAGATAAGCGATGCAACTATTCTTACCCCTCAGTTGTGCTCTGCTTTACTTTCATTGTTTAAATCCTGAATTCGTTCTATTTGTTTTATTAAACCGACACCTATTTTTAATAAAATATTGTTATTGTCAGACTTTTTTTTCGTATTTACTTATACAAAAATGTAACTTAATTTTCTGGTGTTGGTCCTACATGCGTTGTTCCTCCAGAGTTATTTCTGGTTAAGCTCTGTTCTGTAAGCGATACGTGACTCCACTTCCCTTTAGGCATATTTATTGAACATAACAGGCTCCATCTGTACAGCCTTTTCGTTACATACACACAGCACATCGAAATCGTGTTTCCCGGGCGAAGAACACTGCGACGAGGACGTAATGACGTAACCGTTCAACGTACCGTAAATCGTCAAACAAAATTCCCCAGCTACCGTAACTTATGAGTAAGGGCGCCACCAAAATAAAGTAATCACTCTTAACAGTACGTTTAGCTCTAAAAGCTCTTTGATTAGCATTTTATGTGTTTCGTGGAAATTTTAGTTGAGCATAATTTCAAAAGAAATTGTGACTATTGTTATAAGGCCGAATATATAATAAAGATCTTGCATTGAAATGTGTATGTTTGTGAGGATCCGCGTAGGATCGCAGTCTGTTCGGGGGCGGGGAGGAATTGGAGATGGGAGCTTAGACAGCCGTTCCTGGTACCGCGAGCCGGGCTGCTCTGTTCACCTGTTGATTTCGCTTCCGCCTCCGCCTTCTCCTTGTTGGGCGGGGTTGTTTCTACCTGGACTCTGACAACAGACACGATTTTCGGATTCAGTAATGACATTGTAGTTTGACTGTAAAGTGCTTTTACCTTCCTCACAGTAAGTTTGTCTTTCATATCGCTAATTCAAACAGACATTGTTGGCAGCCTGTATCGTACAAACTGAGAAGCGTCGGTTTTGGTTTGGGCTGCTTTCACAAGGACCTGCTCTTTGGTGGCTTGAAATGACATGTGAGCGTTCTTGTAAAACTTAAATGCGTCGTCAGCAGAGTTTTCAATCACACTCGCGTCTGTAAAGAGAGAGTCCTGTGAAGTTAAGTTACGTTACTGACGTAGCTGCGTCAACAGGAGCTCAAATTTTAAAGTCTATTTTCGTAATATGCATTTAACATTAAATGATGTTTCCTCCTGTGGTGCACTTTTCATGCTGTTCAAAGGTCGTTTCTGTGTTTCAATGCGTCGCTTTAGGTCAGCAGATATGAGCCACCAGACGCGCTCAGACCGGGGGAACCGGGAGAGGAAGGACAACCAGCGGGCATCCTCCGACAGGTGCGCACTCACCATTCTTTTAAACCCTGACTTTGAAGTGGGGGAGAACGGGGGGGTGGGGGGTGGAATACACTCAGTTCCCCACTCAGAGGGATTACACTTGCTCTGCGCATGCTCATCAGTATTCACTCACTGTCTGTGGAATAAATTTTCAAGGACAAAACAAAATTTCAGAACAGGAAGTTGCCCTTTGGGTGTACAGTTACACCACTTTTCTCTTAAATTAGTTAAAAAGTAATATGTACAACCCGTTGCTATCTAAGACAAATAATCATAAATATGAATGTCATATCCGGGGAGGGGGGGGGACACCTTAAAAGGCATTTAAAAATTAAAATGCATATTTGTTGTATCAAACACGTGTTCACGCAATATTATCCTACATACTGGCACATAAATAAATCTAGGCCTATATTTATGTCATGCATTATAACACAACTAATTATATTGTGTTACTTTTATATAAATATGTAAAGAAAGACTTTAAAACAACTATTAGTGACATCAGCAACAAACTCCAGAGGGCAGGAGGGAAGATATCACAATCTACTGTTCACAGAAGACTTCATGAACAAAAGTACAGAGACTTCACCAGAAGATGCAAACCACTAGTTGTTAAGAAGAACAGGAAAGCGAGGCTGGAATTTGCCAAGAAGTTCAGTGACAAGCTTCAGAAATTCTGGGACAAAGTTTTATGGACTGATGAGACAAAGATGAACTTTACCAAGGTGATGGAGAGGCTACAGTCTGGGGAAAGAAGGGCTCTGCTCTCATGATCCCAAACATACGAGCTCATCTGTGAAACACAGTGAAGGTGATGTCATGACTTGGGCATACATGGCTTTTTCTGGGGTGGGTTCATTAATCTCATTGATGGTGTCACACATGATGGCAGCGGTGCAATGAACTCAGAGGTCTACAGAAAGATTTTGTCTGTCAATTTAAAGAAAGATGCAACCAAACTGATTGGGAGATCGTTCATCATGCAGCGAGCTAACGACCGAAAACACACTGCCAAAAGGAGTCCATCGGGGGCAGGAAAGTGGAAGGTTTTACACTGGCCTAGTCAGTCTCCACGCTTAAACCCTGTAGAGCATTTTACTTGCTAAAGAGGAGACTGAAGGGCGTAACCCCCCCCAAACACAAAGAACTGAAAGAGGCTGTGGTGAAAGCCTGGAAAAGCATCACAAAAGAAGAATGCAAAAGTTTAGTGATGTCAGTTGGTCACAGGCTTGATATTGAGTTTATCTGTTCCAGTACTTGCTCCCAAGAAAAACAGGAGGGTTCAGATAAAAGGTGCTATCATCTGAACTGTGGGTCAGATCCAGGTGGAAATACCGTGAAATAACAGCTGGTGATTTTATTTATTTTTTTTATGTCAAAGCCAAATGTTTTCAGTCTAAAGCAAAGTGTATAAGATGTGAAAAAACAGTGAAAATATCCATCTGTGTGAACATAGGAGGAGTGGATGGTGACTGTGGGCTTCAGTTGAGAATTAGGTCTCAGCTTTTTATCGGTTTTTATCCAGCAGCTTTTTTTTTTTCCACATGCTTCAATATTTCCTTTTTAGCTTTAGAGTTACCATGCAATAGATATTATAAGATCATAAAAGATTATACATTCTCATAGATGATTGCTAAAAATGACCAACTGCAGCAACAGCAGTAAAATGCTATTGTTGCAACTTTTCAGTTTTAATATTTCATTAAATTTTAAATTGTTGCACAATCTGTTAAATATACAGATGGTTCATTCACAGCTGCATCGCTTATTAAAAACTCCTCTATGCTAATGTGCTTCATTTCGACACTGGAGCGTTCATGTGTCGCCGTGTAAACACGAGCGTTTCACCCACATTTGCAACTAAAAAAAGACCTGCAATAGAAACGTTTCTAGGAGCGTGTGTGTGTGTGTGAATAAGTACGTTAAAAGTAAGTGTATCAGTTTTTCAACAAAAAGACTGATGACAAAATGATGACACACACACACACACACGTTAGGCAAACTACAAAAGTTATAATAAAATATGCAGATGAAGTGTTAACTTAGTCTGATACACTGTTTAAATCAGGCAGCTCGCTGAAGGCTGACGGCAACGTCCTGCTTTATAAGGCAGCGATGCCTGCAGCAAGCAGGGACGAGTCTAACGGGGGGCATGGGGTGTACGAGACCATATTTATTTCAAGGCTTTAGTCACATCATTTAGCAGAATTAGATTAATATAAATAATATATCTATATTAATAATAATATTGAATATCAATTCAATTAAAATGTATTAATATTTAAAAATATAAAAAATAAGTTGTTTATTTCATAGGCCAGTATGAAATAAACAATACATACATGGGCTGGTAAAACTCTGGGGCCACTGACCTGGAGCTGTTGAGCTGGACATTGAATCATTATTAACATTAATGATTAATATCGCCACCATCAAAACATCTGTTTTCTGCAGCAGGAAAGATTGCATCAAAGCACAGGACAAACCCCAGTTCTGAGAATGCAGATATGCTTGTTTTTCTTCATTGCAGTGACCGCATGCACCTTTAAACACACACAGACACACACCCACCCACACACACCAAATCTATTGCACCCAGGAAATGCAACACTGTCAGAACTCTACCGATGTAAGAAAGCTTTCCAAGAAGACAGAGTGAAGATTATTTTATCATATGCATTAGTTTAAGTTGCATGTATAACTTGTTTTATTTGATATTACTGGTGATCCATTATTTTCTTCCGCTTATCTGGGGCCTGTTCGCGGGAGCAGCCTAAACAGAGAACCGCAGACCTCCCTCTCCCCAGCCACCTCCTCCAGCTCCTCTGGGGGGATCCCAAGGCGTTTCTGGGTCAGCCGAGAGATTTCATCTCTCCAGCGTGTCCTGGGTCTGCCCCGGGGCCTCCTCCTGGTAGGACATGCCCAGAACACCTCACCCAAGAGGCGCCCAGGAGGCATCCTAGTCAGATGCCCGAACCACTTTAACTGGCTGAGGAGCAGCGGCTTTACTTTGAACCCCTCCCGAATGGCAGCACTCCTCACCCTATCTTTAAGGGAAAGGTCAGCCACCCTTCGGAGGAAGCTCATTTCTGCCACTTGCATTCGCGACCTCGTTCTTTTGCTCACTACCCAAAGCTTGTGACCATAGGTGAGGGTAGGGAAGTAGATTAACTGGTAAATCGATAGCTTGGTTTTCACGTTCAGCTGATTCTTCAACACGACAGATGAGTGCAGCGTCCTCATCACTGCAGACGTAGCCCAGATCCGTCTGTCAATCTCCTGTAAACGGCTTCTTCATGCTTATATCTATGCTGATATGGACTGGGTAATGTAACAGGAATGAAGTCTCTGGAGCTTGAAAAAAGTTGTCTGGACTTCTGTTTGTTTCTTGAAGACGTTTCACCTCTCATCCGAAAGGCTTCTTCATTCATTCATTCATCTTCAGCCATTTGGTTGAGAACTGAAGAAGCCCTTCGGATGAGAGGTGAAACATCTTCAAGAAACAAACAGAAGTCCAGTCAACTTTTTACGAACTCCAGAGACTACTATGACCTGGTTGACTGAGAACCTACACAGACATGTTAGGAATGAAAGAATGCAGCATCATTTGATGGAATTGAAAATTATCAGCCTACAGAGGGATGAAAATCTAAGTGAAAAAATGATGCAGCAGACTAGTCCATTTGAAGTGGTACTCAGTAGTTTGTATGGCCCCCGCATGCTTGTATGCATGCCTGACAACATTGGGGGCATGCTCCTAATGAGATGATGGATGGTGTCTTGGGGGATCTCCTAGATCTGGACCAGGTCATCACTGAGCCGCTAGACAGTCTGAGGTGCAACCTGGCAGTGTTGGATGGATTGTGAAAAGCACAGGGCGCCAGTGGTGGACCTGCCAGTTCTGGTAGTCTATGGCAAATGCCAGTCGGGCTGCACAGTGCCAAGTAGTGAGCCCATTAGAGGATGTCCAGCCTTCAGGCCGTTCTCATGAAGTCTGTTTCTGATTGTTTGTTCAGAGACATTCACACCAGTGACCTGCTGGAGGCCATTTTTGTAGCTCTGCAGTGCTCATCATGTTCTTCCTTGCACAAAGAAGCAGATACCGGTCCTGTCTCATTGTTGTCCCTCTAGTGCACATGTTGTTAATTTCATTAACACCAAAGCAGCTGAAACTGATTAACAACCCCCAGATTTACAGTACCAGTCATAAACACATGTATCCAGACTTTTGTTTGGTACTGTATTTTGTTAGAAAACACTGAACTCCGGGTGATTCAATATAAATTCTGGTGTTTGTAACTTCTGGAATCATTCATTCATTGCTGCGTTTGTGCCACCTAATAGTATAAATATGTTTATGACTTGTAGTCTTTCTTACTTTTTTATAAGAAAAGGTTTGTGCTTACCATTTCTCGGCATAAGCCACATTTTCAGGCCTCAGCTTTAGCATTCCGGCTCCTCCCATATTGTTTTCTAGGAAGTGAGCATATTTGGAAAAGAGGGTGGCATGCCAAGTTATGGGCTAATGCAAAGGTTAGCAAGCTGCATCCATAATCTTCACAGGTGTAGTTCACAGGCACACACATACGTGCTAACTACTGATAAGTAACAGATAAAACACTAGAATTTCATTCACCAAAACTGACGCACACATTTATGGCACAATTTCCAAAAGGTTCCAACACAAAAACACAATGTGTTCATTTCTGGTTTTCTTACATTGAGCCTCTTTGTTAATATTAATTAAAAAGATATTTACTCATCTTTTTGTTAGTGGTTTGAGCCTCACAGTCATAAGATTTTCAGTGGAAGACTTGACTTTTAATTTGTTATTGTTATATTGATTCATTGTTCTTTTCGGAGTACTTTGTCCACTGGTGCCGTCATAAAATCTGACAATGACTCACCTGAGAACTGAGTTCAGATTTTGCAGTGTGGCAGGAGTCGTTTTAATGCTGGATTAAAGTGATCTTTTTAATAACTGCCTTGATATGTTTGTTGTCAAATTGTAGTTCAGTCAAAAGATACACTGTCTCCACAAAGAAGCGATTTTTAGATACTATTTATAAAAAAAAATAAAAAAAGAGCTAAAATCACTACGATTATTTATTCTTATATTATAATTTGGAAGCAGCACTCAGCTGCTGTTTGCTCCGGAGCTTTCAAGTATATAAAGCATTTAAAAACTGCTGTTTCCAAATATGAGGAACAAATATTCAACTCTCAAGCTGTAATCTAGCTCAGCAAGTGCTGAGAAAAATGGAAACTGGAACTGTGGAAACTCCATGCTGTAGAAGGCTCTGTAAAACAGACAGAAGCTCCACAAAACACTATATAAACTGATTTTCTCACAGGCTAAAAGATTAAGGTAATATAGTTTAATATGTTCAGGGTTTTTTTTGGGTAACATTTAAAATGAATGGGACTGAAAAAATGGACTTGACAATTTCATTTTAGGGAGAAGCCCAAGACTGATAAAACCCAGCTTATTCCTACTTAATCATTTCCTTCATAATCTTTTCCAGGTCCTCCTCTCGACCTCCATCTTACTCCCGAGAAGCTCATGTACGACAGGTCCCTCAGGTGGAACACCGTAACTCCAAATGGACCCACATTTGCTCCAGGAGAGGTGGGTCAGGATCTCAGTGGAAGTCCAGTATTGTGCAAAAGTCTCAATTCTATATATATTGCGAGGGGGAAAACAAGTGATTTACTGAAACATGTAAACATGCATGGAAATACAGAATATGAGGCAAATAACAGAGTTTATACAATTCTAATGAGCTTGAATGTCAGTATTTGGTATGACCACCTTTTATTCTTCAACACAGCCTGAACTACCTTAAACAAGCTTTCTTCTTATTTCTTTAAGTCGTCTTCAGGAATAGTTCTGCAGGCTTCTTGAAGGACATCCCAAAGCTCTTCTTTGGATGTTTGCTCCCTTCTGGGGTGGCTGTGGCTCAGGAGGTATCAGAAGGTTGGAGGTTTGATTCTTAGCTGCTCCAGTCTGCATGCCAAAGTTTCCCTGTGCAAGATATGGAAAATCGAGTTGCTCTTGATGCGTCTATCGGAGTGTGAATGCTAGATAGAAAGCACTTAGGTGAATGAGACATGTTGAAGCACTTTGAGTGCACTACATAATCAATCGATGATCATTTTGTTAGGTCCCCCACAATTCTTGCAGTTGTGACAGCTCTCCGTTTAATCAGGGTCCTGGTTGCTTGTCAACGGGGTCTTACCCCAGCTGAACTCAAGACAACACTACTTAAGCTGTGGCGGGGTAACTCGCCTGGCTTCTAACCACCGTTAATCCTGACGTCTGCCCCGCTTCCCTTCCCTCTCGGGGCTGCCAGTCAAGGAGGCTTCCTGCAGCTGGGCCCGAGGTGCAATCCCGTCAGTTGTGGTGGCTTACCCCTAATGGATCAGTGCACTTGGTACTGGCCAGGTTACATTTAAAGGCTAGGAAAAGAAAAAGCCCTAGGGACATAAGTTAGTTTAAGTGGATTTAGTAGACTAGTGTGACCCACAGAGCCAGATGTTATAGCTTAACTTGCCTATTAATTTACTATCAAGAGACTATTCGTACCAAAAACTGGGAGAAATAAGTGTCAAAAGAGACCTTCTGACTTTTTAGGGTCAAATTTTATTTTGCAGGTTCAGCTTAAGCAATTTGCAATAGCTCAAATCAACTTTTAATCAAAATCTTAATACTCAGAATCAATTCAATAAAATCAGAGAATTAAACTTAATCAAAATGAATTACTTATGAGCTGGGTTGATGAATGGGGATTCTGGTAATGTCCAATTTCGTCCAATAATTCCTTTTTGGAAAGGAAAGGCTTCGAGTGAGTCGCTCGGCCGAAGCGACCACACCCAGCTCCCGTCCGTTAGAAACTGCAATTTCACTTCTCCAAAAGGAAGATGTTTCTGTCCTTCTGTCATCTGTCCTTTATAATCCTCACGCTGTAGTTTAGAAATCCACTTCGACCCAGTACAGGGTCCCGAAGATAGAAAATCCAACTGCCAGGCAGGGAGAATACTCCTCAGAAGTGTTCAAGCCGAATTATTATCCACAGAAGGTTTGGCCCCGTCCTCTCTGCGGTCCAGTTCTCGTCCGAGTCAGGAAGCTCCTGAAATTCTCGTCTGATGCTTCTGCACATCATCTTTTATAGCATAAATCTAAGACACATCCTAGTTTTCCTACATCATCCTGACAGACTATCACCCCACTGCCTTTGTCTATTTGGGGTGTTAAACTTAACCATTACTTCATTTCTAATTAACATATGGGTCATTTTGTTCCTTCCAGTCTGGGACATGTCTGAACATGTTTCTAACTTTGCCCTTGCTCATCTCTAGGCAACAGTTTTTAGTTCGTCATTTTACCCTCAGCTCAGTGATTTCACAATTTCTTTAATACTTTGCCATCTGTCATTTCTGTGTTACAGTTACACTCATTATTCGATTCATATAAATCATTCTCTAACAATTCTATAAATTTGAATTATGAGTCAGGCTTAGGCTATCAGGTAATCAAGATCTCAACTCACTTGACAATTTGAACCAAAATTTTAATTACATAAGGCCTGTTGCCACTGATTTTTGGGTCCAGTTCTTGGATAATTTGGCATACCTCAGCCTCTTCTCCCTGTTTCCCCCTCTTGAGAATGTGCCACTGAGACTGTTTCTGATGATGCTTCAGTGAACAATAGCTGGATCATCTGAAGGACCAGATGCATCTCTCAGGTCTTTTTTCTCTTTTAAGGACATGGCTTTCAGATCTTGTTCCTCTCCTGTAGTTTTTTAGGCCTGTCACTTCTTCTTTTGTCTTCCACTTGTCCAGTTTCCTCACATTTTCTAAGGACCCACTGCAACCCATGCCAAGATATGCCAAATTCTTTGGCTAATAGCTTTTTGGGAATCACCTTGTTGGTACAGAAATCCTATTTCATGCTGGTGAAACTGTGTTATCTTTGGAATTGTTTATAGATTCAGATAAAGAAATGAGAACAGTTCTTTCTTTCATTATGTTTTTACAACAGGCTGCTTGTAACAAAGTGCCTAAAGACACAATTTAAAACTCAGTTCTCTGCTAAGTTGTCTCTTATGTGTAGATCAAGCACTGGTTCATCCCTTGAGTTTGGTGCCTTTTTTATGCTTGAATGATTCATAATGTCAGTGTTAAGTGGCTTAACAAACAAAAAACATTCCTCTGAAAATGGTCAGGAGAGGGAGAGCAAAGAAAAACTTTGAAAAGACCTTCTGAAAACCTGGAGATCTATTTCTCAAGACCACTTTAATTCAGTTTAGTTCAGTTCAATTTGATTTATATAGCGCCAAATCACAACAGTTGCCTCAAGGTGCTTTATATTGTAAGGTAAAGACCCTACAATAATTACAGAGACAACAGTCAAAATGACCCCCTGTGAGCAAACACTTGGCAACAGTGGGAAAGATAAACTCCCTTTTAACAGGAAGAAACCTCTGGCAGAACCAGACTCAGGGAGGGGCAGTCATCTGCTGCAACCGGTTGGGGCTGAGGGGAGAGAGACAGGACAAAAGACATGCTGTGGAAGAGAGCCAGAGATTAATAATAACTAATGATTAACTGCAGAGTGGGGTATAAACAGAGTGAAAAGAGGTGACCAAAAAAAATAAACACTTAGTGCATCATGGGAACCCCCCACCCCTAACCCCCAGCAGTATAACTAAGGGATGGTTCAGGATCACCTGATCCAGCCCTAACTATAAGCTTTATCAAAAAGGAAAGTTTTAAGCCTAATCTTAAAAACAGAGAGGGTGTCTGTCTCCTGAATCCAAGCTGGGAGCTGGTTCCACAGAAGAGGGGCCTGAAAGCTGAAGGCTCTGCCTCCCATTCTACTCTGAAGTATCCTAGGAACCACAAATAAGCCAGCAGTCTGAGAGTAAAGTGCTCTATTGGGGTGATATGGTACTATGAGGTCTTAAAATCCTTCTTCTCACATACAAGATCTTGATCTTGTATGTGAGAAGAAGGATTTTAAATTAAATTCTGGATTTAACAGGGAGCCAATGAAGAGAAGCCAATATGGGAGAAAAATGCTCTCTCTTTCTAGCCCCTGTCAGTACCCTAGCTGCAGCATTTTGGATCAGCTGAAAGCTTTTCAGGGAGCTTTTAGGACAGCCTGATAATGAATTACAATAGTCACAGTGCTGTATGTTTGTCACATAAAGCTCACAGTGTCAAAGGGCGGATTTTAGTTTCAGTGCACATCATTCTTTTTATGAAAACTGAACCAACTGGTTTTCTGATGTTTACTCAACTCTGTTCTCAGAGTTTAGGCAGAGGAACGCTATTCTAAAGAAGGAAGAAACTGGTAATGTGAAACCTGAGCCTAACAGACCAGTTTACTCTCCTGGGAATGCTAATAACAACTTCAAGTGTAAGGCTGAAGTGAGAAGCCAGGGAAGATATCACTGAGCTTTTGCTTTCAGGTCTCAAGTGAAATCTGTGTGCAGTCAAGTCCAAAACTACAAAAACAACTATGTTGAAATAAAGGGAAAAAAAAAAAATTTTCACAGTGCCTCTGTTTTTGTTCCCTGAAGCTCAAAGCTGACATCGATACATAATAACAGTTTGTTTAGCGATTTAAAAATAGAGTGCAGTGTTAGGAGGAAAAATTTAGATTTAAGCCTCAGGCCTCGACTCCGAATCAAGACTGCTAACTGGCTCAAAGGGGTCAACATTACTGCTATGTAGCTTGGGTAACACACAGATGTGCTTTAAAAGTGATTATTAAAGTCTTAAAATCAGTTCTAACAGGTACAGTAAGAAGCTTCAGTGCAGCATTTTGAAATAGTTGGAGGTTAGAGTGAGGCAGCAGTAGTTGACAAAGACTGTATATAAAAGATGGATATCACACATTGGTTTGGCAGTATTTTGAAGCCTCAGACCCTAACTGTTTGTTTTGGACAAGATGAAGGCGTGCTAAGTTATGAGTGATTGCTGGCAGGCTTGATTAGCAAGCTGCAACCATAAACAATACGATGACGTATGAAGGGGGAAAGTAGCTATAGAGACCAAAACTAGGTCATGGATTGAAAGGTGGGCATTTTCACACAGGCAACTATGGGGACTGGCTGTTGCACTTTTGAAGCCAGCCTCAAGTGGCACTGGAGGACCTGCAGTATTTGGAACTTCCATGATGGCTTAATTTTTCAGCCCTTAAGGCTTCTGCTTGGTAGTGAAATCATAAAAAATAATAATAAACCTGTTAAAACTTAAGATATTGATCATGTGAGGCAAAGAAAATCAGGACGCCTCACCTTGAGACACTGATGCTGTTGAGGGTTTCTGTTGTAATGTGATGATTTGAAAGATTGATTTCTCTGTAAATAAACTCCGTGCCTGTTCTGTGTGCTGACAAGGTATCATCCTGATCTGCGCTGTGCTGACCAACAGCCTGGTCCTGATCTGCGTGGTCGCAGCTCATGTGGTTATGACAGGAATGTCCTCAGCAACCGCGATGAGCGGCTTCAACCTCAACTCCGTCATCAGCTTTGAGGGTACCGAGCTGCAGCAGGTACGAGAGCTGGACATGCAATACAGCCAGATGAGGGCGCCGGGTATCTATGGTGGCATCCCCTTCAGCCTCACATTTGGAGTTATTTCACTGCTGTTTGTAGTGGCCGGGAACAAACCCCCTCACCTGATGCCGCGGAAGCTTCTGGTTGGAGCGCTGGCATTTCAGGCGGTGGGTGCGGTGGTGTACGTGGTGGCTGTTGGTCTCTACCTTCACTTTGTGATAACGATCAACTCCACAGATGTGTGCAAGCAGCGGGAGAGGCTGTATGCA